>JAPQRP010053429.1:0-85067 GCA_037367295.1 Apogon hyalosoma | reverse complement strand
TTTGCATGTTCTCCCCGTGTCTGCGTGGGTTCTCTCCGGGTACTCCGGCTTCCTCCCACCATCCAAAGACATTCACTAATAGGTTCATTGGTTGATCTAAATTGACCGTAGGTGTCAGTGTGTTTGTTTGTCTCTATATGTCAGCCCTACGATGTACTGGCGACATGTCCAGGGTGTATATATTAAAATGCATATTTTTGGGGACAGAAGGCACATTACTTCTCATCCTAATGTTTGAGAGTACATTAAAAAATGTGTTATGGATGACGGTAGTACCAACTACGTAGATTCTGCTAACTTTTATAGGCCAGTAAATAAATTGCCAAGAATTAACTAATATTAACTAATTAACTACACTGGTGCCATATCGTCGTGAGACCCACGAAAGTAAATGTTTTGGCTTTTTTACAATAAATAATTGTCTTGATTGGAAATAGCATAATGCAACAGTTTTTCCAGATACATTTTTATTTATTTATTTATTATATGTCCTTTGCAGTGGACAGGATGTTTTTTCTAAGTAAAGCTGTGAAACTCTTGTCCCCTACAGAGGACAAAAATGCATTGCTGGGTCTCAGGAGGATGTAGTGGTCTAAGATTATGCATAGGAATTAAAACAGTTACCCATTTAATGTTGTATGTTTACTATTGCAGTGATCTTTGTGCTGGACTAATCGGAGGTCTTGGAGTGACACCTAGTGGTAACATTGGTGCTAATGGTGTTGCCATATTTGAGTCGGTAGGTGTTTTTTTCCTTCCAGTTGTCAGGTGTTTTTTCATAAAATTAATCTAAATAGTTCCATACCATATAACAGCAGAATGTTATATGTTATGGTGACCTGTTTTTTAAGAAATGTTAATGTTTGTGCAAATGTAAAACCTGGTGATTGATGGTATAATTTCTCATCAGGTTCATGGAACTGCCCCAGATATAGCAGGAAAAGATATGGCCAACCCCACTGCCTTGCTACTCAGTGCAGTCATGATGCTTCGACACATGGGTCTGCACGACTACGCCAAGAAGATCGAAACTGCCTGCTTCGACACCATCCGTGAGAAAAAGGTAACCAATCTTTTAAGAAATGAAGACGTGTAATTTATATTAAGATATTAACATAAGATGGTTTCTGATAATGCTTATTTCTCTTCAAGGTTCTGACAAAGGATTTGGGAGGAAACTCAAAGTGCTCAGAATTTACAGATGCAATATGTAAAAGAGTGCAGGAACTGGAGTAAAAGGATGCATGCCATGTTGAATCTGCCCATTTTTAACCAAATATGTATTTAAAAAAAAAAGACTCAGGAGTTTGAGATCCTGAATGTTTTATTTGTGTCATTGCACACTCCAAAGCACCATCTGACACTTGACCAAGAGGCAGTATATATGTGATAAGCATTTTAGTCTTAACTATTTAATATGTGTAGTCTATATTTATTGGATAAAATTGTC
This sequence comes from Apogon hyalosoma, assembly GCA_037367295.1. NCBI lineage: Eukaryota > Metazoa > Chordata > Actinopteri > Kurtiformes > Apogonidae > Apogon > Apogon hyalosoma. The sequence goes on along the minus strand of JAPQRP010053429.1, from coordinate 83,617 downwards.
TAATGTACTTTACACTGTGATTTTGCAAAAAATTGCAGATTGAACTTGATGTTTTCACATAACTAAGCTTCCACTGCATCAAGCTTGCACATGTTTTGCACTAAATGTTCTTCTGTCATAGTGTTTTTCTTGCTACAAACATATGAAGGGAAATGAATAAATGTTACAATGCCATCAGAAATGTTTTACTTTTTATTCACTGCTAAAAAATTTTTGTCATAGACATTATACTGCTGTGCTGTGATGGTTGGTATTTAAGTCATTTGCTAATTATGTTTCTAATGAAAGACAAGAGTGGAGCACAGTTTTTACCTAAATGGATTCAGACCACTATATTTGTTAAACTAAATATAACATCAGATTTTTTTTTTTTTTTTTCACTAATATAAGAAAAGGCAACAAATGGTTCATTTAGTGATAAGTTCTTCACTACCAGAAAAGCTGTTTTGTTTGTTTAAATATTTGAAAAATTAAATATGGTTTCTGTATTATTTTTGCAGTTTGTACACATGTAAACACACAAAATTAAATGGAAGAACAGCTCACTAGAAATATGACACTACTCTTGATAGAGGCCCTCAATGAAGTTGTGGTACATCTCCAAGACAACTGGGCGGCGAAGCTTCATCGTGGGACCTGGAAAAAAAACAAACATGACATGAGACAATGAGCATTTAAAAGGCAATTATTTCATAGTCAAGCTTGTGTTTTATGCTCTTGGTGATAAAAGTCTTTGTTACAATGTAAGTATATGTCTTATGTTTACCTAGCTCTCCTCCAGAGACAGAAAAGTCCTTTTTTAGGATTATCCACTTCTGTATACGTTGAGCGTTAGATGTGGCTGTAGCATTGACTCTGTCGATCCCCTCTTGAATTGCCTGGTAAACTTCCTTGTCTTTTCCTTCAACAATGTCAGACACCTTGGTGGTTTGGCTGCCTAGCTGTCGGCAAAACTCCACAGCCTCCAGACTCAGATCCTCTGTTGGCTCCATGGTTTCCATATCGTTACAACACTAAAATACACAAAATATGCCTTTGTTCTAGATGGAAATGGAAATATAGTTGGTGAAATGATTTTCTGTGTTAAAAATCCTATCTGTCCTTATATGCCTGCTGGCTCATCATACTGTATATTCAAAGGAGAAAAACATTTGCTTCATTTTAAAAGAGCAGGTGTACAACAATACATTTACATTTGATATGTATTTGCTAATTTAGTGATTTTACTGAGAAAAGCTGATAAAGTTATATCAAGCGACTCATTGGCAGCATAGAAAATATAAAGTGTATCATGTAATATATCATTTTGCAATATGTGAAGCAAAACTAACAATATTACCTTCAGAGTTAAAAGCATTGATAAGAACTTCCTCCTGTCTCCTATCAGCATGGCATTGCTGACGATGGGCAGCTCCTTCTTCACTGCATCCTCTATGGGAACAGGGGGTACATTTTCACCTCCAGCTGTGATGATCAGCTCTGAAAGAAGAGAGGACACCCTGACATTTCAGCTGTTTCTGACTGACATCAAAGATAATGGAGCTGCTTCTTCCCTTTAGAACACCGTGCACTCAAGTGGAAGTATGGAAGGTACAAAATGTAAGCTGGCTGTCCTGAGATGGACTATCATCCCAGCACTACCTTTTATTCTCCCTGTGATGTACAAGAAACCATCGTCATCTATCTTCCCCAAGTCTCCAGAACGCAGCCACCCGTCTTCATCCAAAGCCTCTTTTGTTTCATTTTCCATATTGAGAAATCCCATGAAAATGTTCCGTCCCCAAAAGCAGATTTCCCCTGTCCCCTCAGAGTCTATGTTGATCATTTTATATTGACAGCCTGGCACCACTTTACCACAGCTTTGGAAGAGGAAAAAAACATCACAGTCACATTCAGAAACTTTATTATCACAAGAACTGCATACAACTGTTTGGACCCTCACATATTTACCTTGGTAGTTTGTAAGTGTGGGGGCCTGACATGAAGTGGGGTCCTGTGCTCTCACTCATGCCATAAGCCTCATACAAACGGATGTTCAGGCCAAGAAAAAACTGCACGGTTTCAGTACCGATTGGTGCCGCACCAGAGAAGAACTTCTGACAGCATGAAAAGCCAAGCTCAGCCCGAAGCTTTTGCAGTACAAGGCTGTTAGCCAGGGAAAAGAGGAACGGTTTCTCATCATCCCTGTAAAGACAAAAATATGCATAGGACAGATGCATCTCTCTGTATTTCTTTTTACATTGCATCATGATATACAAAATACCTCTTTCAGTCAGCTCTTACTTTTGCATACACTTTTGATTGGCTTCCAGGCTGACAGTCATGGCCCAGGTAACCAGTTTCTTTTTCATGTATCCACACTCACTAATTCCTTGTTTTATCTTTTCCATCATTTTCTCCCATACCCGTGGCACACCCATGTGGGATGTAGGACATACTTCACGCAGTGTATTTATTAGGCTTCCCTTCACAGAAAACATTCACAGAAAAAGAAATCAGCAGCAGGCATTTAATATAAACAGACTAGCATTTTTTTTTTTTTTTTTTTTTAAATTATGTACAGTAATACTTCATGTTAAAACATGGCACTATATTAGTACAATCTGAGAAGCAAATATCAAAACCAGCAATTGTGTGATCTGGGAATCTGTATGTACCTTTAATGCATCTGGTTGTGCAAAGTACACCTGCCCTCCCCACTGGATACTTGTCCAGAGATCATAAATCTGAGCAGCAATGTGACTGAGAGGCAGGTAGCTCACTAATGACTCTTGTTTAGTGTCGGCCGGCTGCACGTCCGCAGCCTTGCTGGCATGACTAGCAGTCCATGTGATCTGAATAAGCATTGCAACAAGAATACATATCACTTTTTTGACTTGCTGTGTATATACCATGTAACAATGCAAGAGCTTCATAATACACTCAACTGTCTGCATAGATATGATAATTATGATTCTGTGCACACGACAGCACACAAAGGCTTACATTGTCATGACTGAGCATAGCTCCTTTTGGTTTTCCTGTAGTTCCAGATGTGTAAATCAGGATGCAGCACTGATTGGCTCTCTGGCTTTCAATAATGTTATCCAATTCCTTGTCAGAAACATCTAGACCCAGATCCATAAAATCCTCCCACTGTTCCAAAATAGCAGCATTAGCATTAGCATGCAACAACCATCCTGGTACATGATATTAGGTATGGAGTCAAGACTTACAGAGTAAAGATCTGGTATCCTCTGCTGGAGGAATCCACTGTACTGCACGATGGCTTTTAAATGGGGCAATCTGTCTTGTACCTGCGGTGTCCAAATAAAAAGATTTAGAGATTTTTTTATGCTGTGATGAAAACCTGTATGTTTTTAAGTAACCGCACTTGTAATATCTTATCCAACTGTTTTTGGTTTTCCACCACAATAATGTTGGCTTTGGAGTCATTGGCCACAAACTGGCACGCTTCTGGGGAGTTTGTGGCATAAATTCCTGTCATTATTCCTCTGTAAGAAAAAACAAAGAAGGTAAAACATAATAGTAATAACTGCAATAGAAATATGTGAGTGATTAAATCAATGCATAATCACAGCTAAACAATGTATTCTGTTCACCTTTTAGAGCAGGGGTGTCAAACATATGGCCTGCGGGCCAAACTGGTCCTCCAATGGGTTCAGTCCGGCCCACAGGATCAATTTTCAAAATCCCAAAAGTACACATAAGACAATGTCGTCAAGGATGTCACTGAGTTTTTACAAGTTGTTTTGATCATAAAGTTAAATCCTATATTATTCAGTTCCTAATGCCTGTTATTAAATGTTTTGTGCCTTTATAGATCCACTGTGATCTGAAAGATGCAATGCATATGTCTAAATGACAAGCTAAAGCATAATATTGTTCAAATTGCACTTATTTTTCTTAAGAAACTTCATGTTGTTCACGGCTGTTCAGGTTATTCACATTTTTGGTTTAAGGATAGCTTGTAAATGTAAAGTTTCCATAATTTTACTTTTTTACACTAAAACAAAGAGAAAATTTGAAGTTGTAATTATTTATAGGTTATTATGCTTTTATTTTGCTAGTCCGGCCCCCTTGAGATCAAATGTGCTGTATGTGGCCCCTGAACTAGAATGAGTTTGACACCCCTGTTTCAGTGTATTACTGGTTGTTGTTTCTTTCTCACCCTGCCATGATGGCACCGACTGCAGAGAAGAACCATTCAGCTGAATTGAATCCTAGTATTGCCACTCCATGGAATCGCTCTAAACCAAGCTGCACACATCACCATTTTTTTTTTTTTTTTTTCATTATAAAAGTCCAAAGCCTCAGTCTATTCATACTGGTACATTTTCATACATTTACCTTGATGAAGCTCTTGGCAGCTCTCCTGCAAAACTGATAATACTCTGAAAATGTGATCTTTTCCCATTTGTTGTTTTTCTTACTGGCAAGTGCAAACATGTTTCCATATTTTTCAACTGAGGCTTTGAACATTTGATGAACTGTGAGGGGTTCCTCTGGGCAATTTTCTTCAATTCTCAGCCTTACAGAGCTTCCAGCATCAGTGGTCCAGAGAGAATCAGTTGGAGCAAGAGATATGTTGGCCAGTAGCTCCTCTATGTCTTCCTTTCCTAAGATGAGAATCAAACCAAATCTAAAAAAAAGAGCTTATTTCGTTCCACAGATAGACAAAACCAAAGGGATTTGTCAGGTCAGTAACTCACCTACAGGAGCATGTTCTTTAATATCTGTCTGCTCATCCGCCATAGGCTGCTGAACCGGTGGCACCACACTGGAACATACAGAGGAAACACGAGCTCCACACTGCACACATACACTCCACCTCTCATTCTGGCAATGGTCTGGGCTTCTGTTTCCATTTCATCACATGGGTCAAAATTTTAGCAGCATTGTTTACCCAGTACAATGTCAGGAGTTTGACACAGCTAAACCCTTTTGTTTGAATGAATGTTATCACTGAGAGCGATTCATCATACATATATTGCATTTAAACCATAAATCACATTACAATATCACAGCCCATTTCCTGTTAACTTGGAAATAATATGGTCCAGAATGTTTACTGAAAAAAATATATATACTGCTCTGATATCTTAACATCTGCACTATAGGTGAATTATACTTTCAATATATTGAAAAATGTCAGTTTCTCAAAGGAGTCAAATCTATAACTTTAGAGGGTACTGAAAAAATCATGCTCTAAACATCCTATTGTAGTTTTGGTCTGAAGTGAATTTACATGCAAAGGGTGAAACAGAACAAATGAAGCTTAACCATTCAACCTGAACTGAAAACTAAAATCCACAGCCGATAAGATTTGGTGTATTCTCACTCCATAATAGCATCTAAATGGTGTATTTTAAAGTCCTTACCTGTTCTCAAGCTGATCAGTCCCTTCAAAAACTTCCATACTGAAAATGTCCTGGTAGTTTGGCAGCTTGTTAGGCCAGACAGAAACTGTAAATTTGCTCACAGGAGAAACTTTTCAAAATCTGCCTCATGTGCAAGAAAACTTACATTTCTATATCTTAGATAAACCAAGGATATGAATACAAAGAGACATCCACAATCATGGCTCAAGAAGTCTAATGGTTGAGAAACAAATCAGAAAGCCCATGAGTGTGCTGTATCACTCAAAATCATGTCTAGAATTTTAATTAGCTTTGTCTTTTCATATGTAAAACTGTCTGACTATAAATTCTTGTTAAATCACACAAAGATTGGTAAAACCATAAATTAACAACACATCATTAACTTTAACTAAGGTGACTGTATTATTTATGACATGGCAATAATGACATTAGTCCAAATAGAACCTTTAAGGTAGTTAAACAGACTCCAGTACTTGCAAAGCTTTTAGTACTTCATGAAAATAGTTAGTTCTCAAGTTTCATAGCTACTATGGAACAAAATTATTTTACTTTTGTCTGTCTCTATTAATACACTGTAATCCATAAAGTTGGAATAATTTTGTTTTTAGACATAGTCCTCTTTTTTTTTTTTTAATTTCTATTTATACACATCAGTAGTGACCTTCAACCAGGTGTACTGATTTAATGCATTTGTAAAAAATTAAAATAAAATTTCAAAAAATGCATTTCTTTTTTACTTGTCCTTGCTCTCAAGGCTGAGATGGTTCCTGCAGACATTAACTGTGCTATTGGAGACAAAAAGCAAGGAAAGAAAATGAGACTCAGACACTGAAGTAAGAATATTTTCTATTGCTGCTGTACACACATGTGCATGCATACACAAATACACACACAAAGGTTTCTGTGATTAAGTACACATTAAATAAGGTAAGTTAGTGGTTAGTGATTTTGATGTAGGTAAAAACTTTATGGACATAAGTGTATAAAAAAGAAAAAGATTTTTAAAAATTGTTTTTTTAATATAATGAATAGTGGGGGTGATTAGAGTCTTGGATATGTCAAAATGTAACAACATTGACTTCACTGCATTGTATTTCTATATGAGATAAAAACAAAAAATATGTCAATTTATGCAGAAATTCATGCCATAATCTATAACACAGCCACAATGATCACCAAATCAAAAAAGAAAAATGGCCTGAGGGGTTAAATCAGGGATGTAAAATTCATTTTAGTTCAGGGGCCACATACATACAGTCCAAGTTGAAGATGTGAACTGAAGTTGAACAACCATGAATAACCTGAAATTTCATTAGAAAAATAACTGCAATTTTAACAATACTACACATCAACTTATCGTTTACACATGTGCATTACAGACCGCAGTGGCTCTACAGAGGCACAAAACAGTTAGTAACAGGCATAATATTGTTACATTTTGGAGTTTGGAGTTGTCATTATTTATAAATTATGCTATTATTTTACTGATCTGACCAACTTGAAATCAAATTGGGGGAAAAATTACTTTGACACCCTCGACTATTAATGTCTTCAGTGTCATTTTTGCACTTCAGGAATACATTCCTCGGGCCTGATTGGAACCTTTGGCGGTCCAGTTTTGGCCCGCGGGCCGTATATTTGACACCCCCGAGTTAAATGTTGTTTGTGGCTCTTATGTAACTGCATATTTCACAACAGTCTTCAGCGTAGAACACAGAGCTATGCCTATAAATTAGCACAGTAACTCTATGGCTCAGGTTATGTTACAGACTATAAGGGGAGCAGGCATGCTGCTGGAAGGGGACGGGGGTTCAATCTCTATATTAATAACAACAGGGATCCCAAATTTGGACACCCCGCCCCCCTCACACCCCAACTCCGCCCCCTACATTCCTGTCACTGGTCTTTTCTAGACTCCGCACGCGGTCCCAGCCGACGAAACTTCCGGCGTGTCTCAGACCTCTCCAGAAAGTTCTCCACCGCGGAACGCTTATAAGCACCAGCCATCTTCCCTCACCGGCTTCACTGTAACTCGAACGAAAGCTAGAGCAGGACCTCCTTATCAGTAAGTTCCTTACGCTGGCATTTTACGGAATATTATTTTGGCCACGCGGACAGTTTTCATCCTAGATTTTTACGTAGATTTACGTCCCGGCGTGTTTCTCATAAATCATCACGTGCAGCTTGTGATGTTCCGATTAGCAACGCTAACAGTCTTATTTTTAACACAATAATATTAATAAAATGACAGTTTTATTTGCTCATGAGTTTACATGTGTGTGGTTTTGTGTTTGTTAGTTCGTCACCATGGTCCGTGAAACCGGCTACTACGATTTGTTGGGTGTCAGTCCCAAAGCATCAGCGGACGAAATCAAGAAAGCGTACAGAAAACTGGCATTAAAATACCACCCGGACAAGAACCCTAACGAAGGAGATAAGGTGAGTTACATACATGGTCTATACGGGGTCCACGTATCCGTTTATGGAGTGTTAGACATGTGCTTTCTAATTTTACTCTCACTGCAAGACGAGAAATTGTCACTCGGAACTTTCTGGAACGATCTAGCTAGCAGCTCTGACTGTTAGCACTCAAAGACAATGAAGTGGTCATGCTAACAGTGTCAGGAGGTTATTAGCTGAATACTTCAGATTAAATTTAATAACCTTCACTAACCTTGTGAGACTTATTTATCCGATCCTTAGGCTTTAATTTCCACCCGCATGACATGTTACAAGTACTCGCTAGTCACATGCATTTCAGTTTTCAAAGTTTCCACAATATAATGTATCGCAGTTAACGCTAACTTTAAATACAGACCCTGTGTCAGTGAACACACCATCAGTCATTACCGGTTTGTGACACAAATATCGGTAAAAAGAAATAATAGAATACACTATAGTAGGCTTGATGACACCATAAACCAACAGGTATCATCAGAAAGTTCAGAACAGCTGGTAATCTTTCCATTACTGTTCTTAAGCAGAGCAGATAAAATAAACAAGCTGTAAAGTAAGAATAGTTGGAAGTTTTGTAGTTAACCCTTGTGGATCCCTCTAATTAAATACCCTTCTAGGAATGCAGTACCACTATCAGTCATTGCCAGTGAATGGAGGAAATTCAGGAACTATAGTGCATTTTTTCTTGAAGTTATAAAAGTTGACTGTGGTTTTGTGTCATTTTTCATAGTTCAAGCTAATATCTCAAGCATATGAGGTGCTGTCGGATCCAAAAAAAAGAGACTTGTATGATCAAGGAGGAGAACAAGCTATTAAGGAGGGAGGAATGGGAGGAGGAAGTTCTCCAATGGACATTTTCAACATGTTCTTTGGAGGTGGTGGAAGGATGCAGAGAGAAAGAAGAGGTAAGCTATGTTTTGAAGTAATTAGGTTCTGCATTGTTTACATATGATATTTCTGTAGCTTAAACATACATTTTCTTTTCCTGTAGGTAAGAATGTTGTCCACCAGCTTGAAGTTACACTAGAAGAGATATACAATGGTTCTACCAGAAAGCTTGGACTCCAGAAGAATGTCATTTGTGAAAAATGTGATGGTATGTATGGGTGTAGTGATTGTTTTATCTGTAATTTTAATAGCAAGATTTTTTAGCTTCTGTAAAATGACATTTTATTTTTATTACAGGTTATGGTGGTAAGAAAGGTACCCTGGAAAAATGCTCCAATTGTAAAGGTAGAGGAGTACAGATCAAGGTACAACAGATCGGACCAGGCATGATTCAACAGATCCAAAGCATGTGTTCAGACTGTCAGGGACAGGGAGAGAGGTTCAGCTCCAAGGACCGCTGCAAGAACTGCAATGGACACAAAGTAGAGCGCAAAAGGAAAATTCTTGAAGTTCACGTAGACAAAGGTAATCTCTTTACCATCTGAGATTAATGTCATGCTAATTTATGTTGTAAAATAAAGTAAAACTGCTGTAACTGTTTTGTGCAGGCATGAGAGATGGTCAGAAAATAACTTTCAGTGGAGAAGGGGACCAGGAACCTGGACTGGAGCCGGGGGATGTTGTTATTGTGCTTGACCAGAAGGAACATGCCATTTTCCAAAGACAAGGTGATAATTTGGTAATGAAGATGGATATCAGACTTGTTGAAGCCCTGTGTGGTTTTAAGAAGACCATTCAGACGTTAGACAACAGAACACTGGTCATCTCCTCATTGCCAGGTAACTCAGACTTAAGCAGATATACAGAGATGAATTGTATGATGTTATGTATACTGTTTTATGACCTTTTAAATATGAATACCATCTTTGTTGTTTTAATCAACAGGTGAAGTCATCAAGCACAATGATGTTAAATGTATTCAGAATGAGGGCATGCCTATTTACAAGGATCCTTATGAGAAGGGACAATTGATCATTCAGTTCCAGGCAAGTCAATCATGTCATTTCCCCAGTGTTGCTCAAGTTGGCATAAAACCTGCCAAACTGCCATCCTTTTAAGGAAATACTAATCCTGATGAACTGTCATTTATCCCACAGGTTGAATTTCCAGAGAAAGGCTGGCTCCCAGAACATCTCATGTATCAGCTGGAACGACTTCTTCCTCCCAGGGAAGATGTGATGCTTACAGATGATATGGAGGAAGTTGACCTCTGTGAGGTAGATGAACGGACCCAGCAGAAAAAATATGGAGAAGCTTACGACGAGGATGAAGAGAGTCCCTCAGGAGGAGTTCAGTGTCAGACGCAGTGATTGTAACCTGTGATGCATGTTGTGTGGGTTGTTATTCTGGATTTTTATGTTTAGTTATGGACAACATTTGACCCATAATCATCCTCTTCACCATAACTCATTGCAACAGATGCTAATACATCTCTGCACTTTTGAGGCACAAAAATGCAAGTAGTGTAGTTCTACTTTCACTGTGCTTCCACAATTCTGGAAAGTTTTTGACATTACTGTTCATTTATGTTCTCTCAGTTGTTTCTTTTATATATGTGTATGTTTTCCAAGAGGTCTTTGGTATGTGTTTACTTTCAGAAGCTGAAAGGACTACTCATACTTTCTGTGAAGGTAATTTGAATAATGACAAAAATCATTTTCATTTCTCAATAAAAGTCCTAGAATGCTTCAGCTTTTTTCTAAAGGTTCTCTTTATTTACTAGATAAGACTTATTACAGTATTTTTCATGTTAAGTTTTCTAGTAATTTTTCAAATCAGTCATAAAAGTTGAAACTCATGAATGCACAGATACACTGTAATGACTGAAAATATTGATTTAACAGTATGGCTTAATTACAGACATGAGTAGGAGTATTCCCATTAATGTTGCTTTCTCCGGAAAGAGCAACCTGTGAAAACAAAGTTCATCACTTACTAGTCTTATACGTAACATATGGCACTGAAAAGAAATGCTTTGCTAATATTTTACCCTCTGTCAGTCTGGCCTTTCCTCCTTTGGACTGGCACAACACAGTTGAACATCCAACACACAGCACCACTGTCTGTGCATGGCTGAACACAGTGGTGATTTTGTAGCAGCCTGCAAAGAAGCATAAAAACAAAACATTTAGAGGCAGTCAGTGGTGAACAAAGCATTCACTGCATCTACTGATATACCTGGACACTTCACATCCATAAAGTAGGAGTTTGGGCTCTGAACAAGTCGTTTCTTTTTATGTTGTCTTCTCTCGTGGTCAATAGAGGGGTGGAGGAGATCTCTGGCCAACTAGAAACAGTGGAAAAATAAGTCACATTTGAGTTTAGAGCTTTAGGTGGTTTATATCTGACTTCATCTGTTAATGCTTAACCCTTACTATAACACCAAGTAGCATATGCTATTTAACATATTCCAAGGAAAACGCATCTAAATGTGTTAGCCGTAGTGATAACAGTTATCACGTAAGTTCATGACACCATGTACCACTCAAGACGTGTTTTCTCTAAGCTTGATAACAGGTTTAAAACTTCTATGGTCAACTAGCCCAGAAAAAAAAAAAAAGTTAATGACTATGCCCTGGCCCGACACCTTTCTGCAACAGGTTGTGGAGCAAATATATTTAACAGTGTCGTGTTTCAGGAATTAGTCGCCACCCGTTTTACGCAGTACTATATTAGCAGCTACAACGTGCTGTAGCTACGTATCAACAACACAACTCTGACAACTGCACCGTGAGGCGGCACAGGCTCGATACACAATCAAACACATCTGACAACACTGGATATTTTATGAAGAAAACCATCGACAAAGTGAAAGTTTGTAACTTACGGGCATTTTGTCGAGCTGGGTTCGCTTTCCTGCGCATACGTGGGCTATTGGCAGAGGCAGACACTGTGCAATGACTGGGTCTGAGCTGCAACCAGAGGCGCCGAGATCCCACTGCCACACACTAAAAAGGAGCAATAAGTCTCACAAACTTGAAAATACTGACGGCTTTTAAACGGAACTGAGTCACACGGAGAGACAGAAAATAATATTAGGACCTGGTCCAATTTTTGAAAACTATTCTGTCCATTTTATTCCTTTTTTTTGTTTGTTTTTTTGTTTTCAACTTCAGTTTATAATAAAATACGATATAATATGTGCATGTGTTATGTGCATCTCTTGCTGTGTGATGGAAATAATCTCGACATTTTCTTATTATTTATTTTTGGCCAGTCTGGCTCCTGCCTCAGTTTTGCACAAAACCAGTCTCAAGCAAACTAGCATTTCATATGTTTTAGTGACAGTATTCTTGCAATATCAGATTTATGCAGTGGGCTTAATTCTATTAATCCTGTGCCGACTCCAAAATGAATTTTACTCTAAATTTAACCTTTCCTGAGTAATTTATCACAATTTATTATTTCTGGATAATTGATATAATAGATTATGTTGCTTTTTGAGTTTATTTGGGATAATAAATGAAAATAAATTTTGGATTCACAAATGAAAATTGTAACATTAGGAACTTTTTTCAAAAATGTATAGCCGTGTTTATGAATTTAAAAAACAAAACAAAACAAAACATAGTATTAATGATATTTTAGAATCTGTGTGGTCAAAATGTGTAATTACATGTTTACCTGCAATGTCAATGGTGTTGCTTCAGTTGGACAAAAGAGAATAAGGGGAATATCAGCATAGATGAAGTGATTCTGATTCTTGATTACAAATGTACATATATTTTCAATATCTAATATATTTAGAACAATATCGGTTGGTGGAATATGTGTTGTCTAAATTTTGAATATGCATTTCCTGATACATTGAGGGGAAAAAATTGCGTGTAAACTACATAGACCAAAATGCAAAGCGGAAATTGACGTCACCCCGCACCGGTCTGCTGCTGGTGCTACTCCGGTACAGACCGCTGAAGATTTCCAGACAGGGGATCCCGGTTCAGCTCGGCTTTTACTATCGACACACTGGGGTTCGTAGTGCACAAATGGCGAAAACCTACGATTATCTGTTCAAGCTGCTACTGATTGGAGACAGCGGAGTAGGAAAGACGTGTCTGCTGTTCAGATTCAGCGAGGACTCTTTCAATACCACCTTCATATCCACAATAGGTGAGCACCCTGCAGCCGCCCCTTGGATAAATCTGGCAGAATGCACACCCACAGCAACATATTCCAATGCTTTACTGCACTGCCCAGCAAATGTTCATGACAGAGAGGTCTATTGTGTCCTACTGTATTGACCCACTGTGTTTTAAAAGGACCGAAACTGCATCAGGGGGAAGACAAAGGACTCAGAGACAAATAATTATCTGTCCTTTAGGCACCAGCAGGCCCTAAGGTTACATTTAAAGGGACATCAGTAATATATTCATGATGTTTGCCCTTTGGGAAATGTAGTCTCATCATAATGCAGTTATGATCTTAAAGCTGCTGTTTGCATTAGCCAGCGATGCATTAATGTAATGCTTCATTAATATTTAATTGTGGTTTTCGAAGACACTTATGGCACAAATGCATTTATGCTTGTTGAAAGTGTTTTCTCAGATCATGTAACTGATCAGTGCATTAAGCATCAATATGTCTCTTGGTCTGTGTCTGCTTTTTTTTAATGCAGGAATAGACTTTAAAATAAGAACAATAGAGCTTGATGGAAAGAGAGTGAAGCTTCAGATTTGGTAAGTGGATCTTTCTTTTTATAAATCAAGCGTGGTATGACTTGTGTGTAGCATGTTTAACGTTGGTTTTGATTCTGTGTTCTCAGGGACACTGCAGGGCAGGAGAGGTTTCGTACCATTACTACTGCTTATTACAGAGGAGCGATGGTAAGTTGAAATTTTTATCCTGCACCTCCTGACTATGGGCCTATCTTACATATTACCATAACTGAGAAACTGTTTTTTGTACTATTTGTCACTTTTTCTTCACAGGGCATTATGTTGGTCTATGACATCTGCAACGAAAAGTCTTTTGAAAACATAAAAAACTGGATTAGAAATATTGAACAGGTAAGGCTTAAATGAAAGGTCATGGTTAAAACAGTGCATTTAGTAGAAAGTATTTTTGTCCTTGGTGTTCTTGTATGAACTTTTACATAATGAGTCATTTGACTTTGCACAGCACGCCTCGTCTGATGTTGAGAAGATGATCCTCGGTAACAAATGTGACATGACTGACAGGAGACAGGTGTCCAAAGACAGAGGGGAGAAAGTGAGTATCTATGGGAGGTATTTACTAATTAGCTGTAGCAAATACAGTAAAATGCTATGTATTTATGCACTGACTTATAATGTACTAATGCTGATTTTCTTTCTCTTATAGCTGGCTATTGATTATGGAGTTAAGTTCTTAGAAACAAGTGCAAAGTCTAGTTTAAATGTAGAAGAGGTAAGCAAAAGGTGATATCACTGTAACATCTATTCAACATAAATGATACTTTTTTTCTTAGGTTTTTCACTTTTTTTTTTTTTTTTTGTCACTCTAGGCTTTTTATACCATGGGCAGAGACATATTACACAACCTGAGCTCAAAAACTGTAAGTTGCCAGTCTGTGATAACTGTGCATTATGTATGTTGCCCTACTTGTTAAAATTCTGTATTCATTACACCTTTCCACATTCATATCTTTTCTTGCCAGACCGACAGCAATGCAGGAGGATCAGGCAAACCTGTGAAGATCACAGAGAAGAAGTTGAAGAGAATTAAATTGTTCAAGTGTTCGCTCCTCTAGGCTGCTGAGTGTTCACAGCTTTAGCGTGACTTTGCTGTTTCGGAGGGTTCCTGCCTCCGTGGCGTCCTCTCAGCAGTAGTGGCAGCAGCGGCAGCAGCACTGGTCTTATTCAGAGGACCTTAATGCCAACTGAGGCTCATGAATGGCGGAGATACTATCCTGATCTGCTGGCCACAGAAGAGGGTCAATGAGGAATGAGGCCTGATATTGTATATCCGCTCATGCAAAAAAAAAAAAACCTGTGGATGATAATCAGCAATGGGATATAGCTGACACTGTACTGCCTACTTAAAGAGGAAGTGATCTGTTAGCATTTATAAAACCTCTGTTTTAATATTCAGATCTTATGAAAAGATCTCAACTGCACTTAGTTGTCTTATACAGTATATGGGTAAAGATGAAAAAAAAAACAAAAAACGTATCTTCTTTGATATATTGTAGCATTATTTTATACTGACTACCTACCTACTACCATTTACCATAAAGATGCTGTTATATAAACATATCAGCTGTCAGCATTGATTGTATTTGTTTGTGTAAATTCATGTATTCTAATAGACTTATAGCCCCTTGCACTGGCATAATGTGTTTTTGTTTGTGTGTGCCATGAAGGATATGCAGTTTTAAGACAGAAAAGACAAATTTGTACAAATCCAAACTGCCGGTCATTTTTATTTATTCTTTTTTTTTTTTAATTGAATCTTTATTTATACAGATAACTGTGTCAATGAAACTGTGAATAGGTTTCCTGTTTCTCTGGAAGCTGTGGTTAATACATATTGTTAAGCGATTGTCAGTATTTGCATGAGAGCAGTTGGGGCACCTCTGTGTTGGGTTGTTGCAAAGCACATCTTACAATACCTGAAATGAAATGTTTACAAACAGTGTATAGTCAGCCATGTTCATGTTTTTGGAGCTCACATTGCATATATCAGTACAAGTAACTGTTATGTGTATATACTTTATTTTCACCTTACACTGTCAGACAGGTCTCTGTTGTATTTTCAACATAAATTACAATGAATTAGGAAAGCTGTGATGTGAATGATTGTCTTTGTAAGCTACTGTATGTTACACCAATGAAAAGTAAAGACGGTAAAGAACGTGGATCTTGAAACAGAATGGTGTGTTGATTTTCGCTACTATGCAGTTAGAGCGACAAACTCACATGGCAATTCATTACATTGCACAACTGCATTTCCAGCCAATCTGTACCAACAAACCACACTTTGCTGGTAGCAACAACTTCCTCATACTTAGTTTTTCTTCCTTTTGTGGCATAGTTTTTCTTCGTAATTCCATCTTCCCATTTTTTGACTGTCATTTCTTTTCCTGTCCATCTTCCTTTCTTTTCTCCACTTCTGTCATCTTTCTCTCACTCTTCTGTCCGACAGCGGATGCCCTACAGGCTTCAACAAGGTCTCTCTCACTGCTAGAACCTCTGGTCTCATTACCTACAAGTGGGGGTTTGGCTTTCCTGTCACAGGCGTTGAAGCTCTGTGACCTGCAAGATGGCAGGAACTTTTCATCTGTTACAGTCAGATAATCAGTACTGTCTGATAGGTTTCTCCTGGCCCTTGTCCTCTCATGGTCCCCTGCAACTACTTTTCCTGGAAGTTTTCCCTTAGATTCTAAAATTTGAGCGACCTGGTTTTCCTCTTTTTTGTGGTCTGTGGTTGCAGAAGAGACTTGAAATTGCTGGGCAAGAGTTCTGACTGTTGACACTTTTGGAATGTGACCAGACACAGTGGGGTGCACCTGATACTCCAGGGTTGGTGGCCACTGATTTGGTGCTTTAGATACTTGTTCCACCAGTGACCTGTAGTCGGCAGCATGTAGCACGTCATCAGTTGCCTCAGACGGATTGTAGACTATGCTGCTCATAGCTCTCTTCTTTGTGATAGGGGAAGTGCTTTGACTTTCAGTAGGGATATATCGCAAAGATTTAGTCCTCTTTGGTGAAGAACTGGTTTCTAGGACTGGTTTTGTGGGCTCAACTGGCACCTCTGGTTCATCTGGAGGACTGACGATGATGGTGCTCATAGTCCTCCTCTTTGTCAAAGGGGAAGTGCCCTGGTCTTCAACAGGATAGCATTTCAAGGATTTAGTCCTTTTTGGAGGAGAGGATGGCTTTAGTCTGTTCTTGTCCGACAGTCTGTCCAGCAGCATTGTGCTACCTTGACCTCTGGTGCTTATGTTGTCCTGACTTGATGATGCAGAGAGAGGTTTTTGTTCACAAGGAGAAATAAGAATGTCCACACATGAACTGGGTCGTGTTCTGTCCAAACCGCCAACCTCCAAGGTCTGACCTCCTTCCTTGGCATTGAGAGCACAAGTACTGGAAGCTTGACGAAGACTCCTTTGTCTTTCAAGTCCAGCTTTTGCTTCATCAGTATCCTTCGACTTGGCTGCGAACTCCTCCATATCCATGTGGAAGCGGTAAAGGCTGTAACCATCAGCACTGTTAATACTGCCTTGACGGAGAAGTGAGGAGGGGTCACACACAGAAGAGTTTCGTGAGTATGTTCTGGTGAGCTCCAGCCTGTCCACCCCTGCAAGTTTTTCCAGGGCAACCGCCATTCTTCCATGGATCTCCTCAAGTTGGGCCAGGCGCAGATCCACTGTCTGCAGAGAGGCCTTCATAGTGTTCTCCCTTTCATTTACCTCCTCCAGACGCATAGACATATTCTCAACTCTGCAGAGAAATGTAATGTTTTTTTTAAAAGAAGTCAGATAGATATGCTCAGAAATTATTGCATCAATTTAAAGGAGAATTCACCTCTCTGAAGTAACCTTGATGCGTTCATCACTGGAGGACTGCTGCTCATCTTCTTTCTCTCTGAAATATTCCTCCACACACTGTTCCTCAAACTCATACAGATTTTTTAGCTCCTCTGGATTCAGTCTGAGCTCTGACAGAAACAAATCAAGAAACGACATCAATGTTCTGATCATGTCCAAAACAGCTGTAGTGCCAGAGCACGCAAATGTTTAAGTTAGAGAGACATTTTAGAGAAAATATATATTATGGAATATTCAAGGTAACTAACTGAGTCCCCGGTCCTTCTCGTCTAGTTCTCCCTCTTGCTTTTTCTTCCCACACCGCCGAAACAGTCTGCTGAAGAGGATGTAAAGGTGGCTGAAGATGATGAGAGGTGGAGGCAGGATGGGACGATCATGAAATGTCATAATCAGCTGATATCTCTGAAACTTCCACACTTGGTTGGAAATGGACTTGACTTCAAAGAATGTGTTACTGCAGGATAAGAAACCGAGAACAGGGAGTTAAAACCAGCAGCAGTAGAAATTATTTGTAAAATAAAGCTAGCTTACTTATAAATAATAATGTATATTTACTTGAACACTGCAATGAGCAAGTTGACAAGGAGAATGTTTGCCACGAGCAGGTAACAGGCCATAATAGCGGGTGTGAGCCAAGCACCGGGAATGCATGGTGGCAGCTTTTTCCCATCCTCATCATATAAATGTTCACCACAAGGAGCTGTGAGATAAAGACAGTTATAGCAAATGAAATGATTCTGTGATGTTTAGCTAATTGTCTGGAATTGCATTCTTAACTTGGTGGCTACTCACGGTTAATTTCCATTGCATAGACTTGAAAAAGATCCCAGAAAAGAACATAGAGAAAACATTAGCACCAGTAAACATGAGATAAATTTTCATACTTCTGTCGAGATCAAGCTGATGTCCAGGACCTTGGACTGCACATTTCATTTCAACTTTCCATTAATCAAACAATCATATAATAACACTGTATCCAAAAACAATGATTTAGATTTTTCAGTGTATTGTTCTAAGCTTAACTTACAACTTTTATTCATCAAAAACTATTTCTAGTGTGGAGGATTTTGTCCACTGATATCAATAAATGACTTCAGAGCAACTGAAATGAAAAAATACATATATCTGATATTTGAAACCTTGGTTGTATTCTGTCTTCACCCTGACAGAAGACACACTGATAAAAAGACTTGATGGCAGATGATCATGATTGAGGACATGAAATAATAATTCGTATTCTACTCTTCCTCAATGCTGAATTCTTGCCATGCATTTTAAGACTGGAATATGCCAGCAGGGGGAGACAAAGTGTAAAGGGGACTGAAGCATAATGTGTAACTTAAGTCAAAATTTAACTTTCTGAATTAATGAGATACTGATCATCTGCCCAGAATCAGGAAACAGAATCTTACTATGAATTCTAGTCTTACGGTCTATCGAGTCCGCAAAAACCTCTCCATAGATCATCCAGTAGGGCATGTAGAAAATGTTTCTGGCCAGGCGCCAAGTTGGTTCCTCATCCGGGTGAAGGATCGCTTGGCGTGCCACTCCAAAACTCATAAGCACTACCAGCATGATCACAACAAAGTACATCATGTCAATCATCTGTAAGAAAGTAAGAAGAAGAACCAAGTGACTCCCTTGGATTGTTTTTAGAGCCTGTCACATAATTTAGTGATGCATTCAATGTCATTACCATTTTCCCTATCATCATCACATATGGTCCCAGATATTTGTTAACTCCAAAGATGTCCAAGACCCGGATGTACCAGAAGATGATGTCTATACAGTAGATGACTCTGCCATAACCCATGTAAGGCTCATGCTGCAGCCGCAACATGAGCCCAAGGAGGAAGGTGGAGATAGCGACCAGGTCTGTGATGTTCCAGTACTCCTCCAGCCACACACTTATCTTCTGTTTCAGCTTTCCTGGCTCTGACATGAGAATCTGGAGACCAGAGATGAAAGGTCCATTCAGAATCAATACTACTTCCTACACTCTTCATTTACTGTCAACACAGTTATTGACTTTTACCTGTCTGACTTTTTCAGTGCCAAGTGTGAGGATATATGCAATGACAGTCCACTCTTGTATGGATGGCCATCGCTCCATTTTCACCAGGATTATGTAGTTGTACAACATCAAATAACCCAGATATGAAATCTACCAGAACAAGAAAAAAGCAAATGTCAAAGAGAAGAGATAACTACTGCAGAGATTCAAGTTTTATGTAAGTTTACAAGAAGGAGACTCACAGTGTTGAACCAGAACTTGGTGAAGGGTGCATCATAAAACTCAAAGAACCTTTTGCCGATTGGGATTTTACGGACTTTAGTGCTGCCCTCCTCTTCATCCCCCTTTCTGGAAGTTGCATCAGTAGCGTCCTACAATATGACAACACGTTTTCTGTTATGATTTGTCATCTTTCACACAAAGTAGTAGTGCATGCGTAAAATAAATTCATTTGAACCTTGCTTGATTTTGTGTCATCATCCTTGTCTTTTCCTGATTCTTTGCCTCCAGGTGCATTATAGGAAGCGTCATCTCCAATGCGGAAATCCAGGAGCAGAATCAAAGGAGGGAAGATGATTCCCAGAATAACCTACATGGGGAAACAGTTTTATGAGCTGCAATTAGCTAAGTTGTTTTTGTTTCCTTTTTACATTTTCTTTTCACAAAATGTTTTCATGTGCACCTTGAGGCCTGGGTTCTTTCCGATCCTCAAGCAGCCCATCCACATGTCTGTAAGCAACATCTGGCTACAGGTGTGGGCGATGAAGTCACGTTGCTTTGCAGCCACAGCCAGCTTCAGACAGGTGGAGTTACTCCAGTTAACCAGCTCGTATGTCAGGAGTTTCATGGCTACCTGTTCATCATGTTTGTAGGACTGGTCCAGCAGCTCATAGGCCAGTTGTCCAAATTCTCTGTTAAAGGGTGAACAATAGTAGCTGCTTTACTATGTTTTCTTTCAACAGAAACACATATAAAGCATAGAAATTGTTTAATATCAGACTATGTTAAAACATTGTGTCACTGACTTGGAGTTGTTTTCCAGGTCTTGGGAGATGTCATCTACCAGTTCACTCTCAGAACACTCATGGGCCATGGCTTTGTACAGTTTACAAGCCACCAGTGCTTTCGCCATGGCCTCCTCTCCGCGCTGCCAGAGAAACAACGCCATCTTCTGGCGTTTCATCAGCACTCCCCACAGCATCAGTTCATGAAAGGGATACTTGAACCTGCAGACCTCAGGGTCATCCACATCAATTTCAATCTCCTCTTCTTTCTTCTTTTTGGCCTTTTTCTTTCCTTTTGTTCGTGGTTCATCATCCTAACAAACCATGAAAGTGTTATGGTTATTCTGCTGTGTGAGGCTGATTGTGGTTTATTAGATTACAATTTAAAAAAAAAAACAAAAAACTGTTATATTGTAGGAAAGACACTCAACCTCCATTCCTAGAAGCTTCAGAGCTTTTGGCTGCAAAAAAGAAGAAAATATAAGATTATAACAAAAATGAAGTAATACAATGATCAAACACATCTGAATTGCTGTCTTCCATTATTTCATACCCTTTTTAGTCCATATAAATTATTGTAGAGGTTGCGGAAAGCCTTCCTGGTATAATTGCTCCTGTAAGCTCCACCCATGAGGTATTCCAGCACCAGACCAATATCAATCAAAGTGATCTGATAATCTGGAGGAAGGTTCCCCTGCAGAATCACCAGCATAACATTTAATAAAGAAAACACAGCACTTCACAAACGAAGAATAATATGAATAGTGTGAAATATTCTGCAGAAAAATGTTCAGAGGAAATGAATTATTTTACCTTTTTGACATCCCTCACCACAGCATGCAGTGTATTAGCAGGGCCAAGTTTCTAAAGAGAAGAAAAGCATGAGTAAGAGGAGGTAACCATATTCCACTTTTTGGATTTTCATTACGCATTCTTGTCTTCCTTTGTTGCAGTAGTATTACACCCACCGTGTTGTATAACTCCTCTAGTCTGGGGATGGTGAGGAAGTGGTGAATATTGACCCCGTTCTCTAGAAGCAGTTTGACAAAGTCTACTCTGTCGAGAACCAGAGCATCCATCATTGCCTGTTCCAGAGAGTTCACCTAAGACATGACACAGAATTATTATTATTTACGCATCACAACCTCCCTCAGATTTCACTCTGAACTTGGAATATTTTGTTACAGATTCCAGCCTTACCCAACGAATCAGCTCTAGCTTCCTTGGATCTGTTTCTTCTGGAGGTTCAGGTTTTGCCTTTCCCTTCCCCTTCCCTTTTTTTCCTCGAGCTTTGTTTTTGGGAGCGCTGACAGGACTCTTCTGCTTTTCCTGGACCACTACTCCAGAGGTTGTGGTATTGGCAATGGCACCTGCCGGCTATAGCAGGAAAAAGAAGCTTTAACACCTGCTTGTTTTAACTTTGGCATTTCATTACCTCTGCGGTCTGACGTAATTTACTCGATGTTCTCTTAATACATTCTACTACTGATTACATTGTACTAGATTTGAAGTGGGTCATGGATTTTAAATTCTTGTGGTCTCTTCAACATTGTCTTAATTATGATTGCATGTATGAGTAAATTTATCATGGACATAATACTGTGACCTAAAATTAACTGAACCTATATTAACTGTTGTTGTTGAGATATAAGTACATGTTAAACATGAAAGCAGAGTGATGATTTGTTTAGCAAAAACATATCAGAATTTACAGTTCCATAGGTTTTTTGTTTTGAAAGTTTCTGATGTGTGTGATCATAAATTATAAAATCATAAATTTAAAACAATTAGAAGGCCTCTTAAATTTCTGAGCAAATACTGTCGATTTTATATCGTTAATTCATTTGAGTATATCTGTTTTTTTCACCCTTTGAGGCCAAGAACTATTTTTTGCAGTGGCTTCCAAATGACTTTTTCTCTATATTTAACCTCACCTAACTGATTTATCACCATTTATTAAAATATTACCCTCTGCATTCTTCAGTGAAATCAGGTATTTTCTAAAATTTAATTCACTGATCATGTAGATCATAGAACCTCAGTGTAAATTCAAAGGTTATTATATCAAAACTGAGAAAACTGAAGAAAAGTCAATTTTTCAGCAAAATTTATCATTAACTGAACACAAAAACAAGCGTCTACAAGCACTGTCATTTGAGAAACTACATGGGTTTTAGTAGTGAATCAATGTTTCACATTTACTACGGAGCCTCTGAACATTCAAATGGGTCATATCTGATGTCAATGAAAAACTGAGAAACTGATGTCTTACTGGTTCTAAAATTATCAGACATTGTAGATCAGTTAGTTTAGATTGATGGTGGCTGTTTTACATCTTTGAGGGTTAAACTGCAATTGTATACATCTATTTAACATGTTAATGTAACAAAATCCAGTCACATATATTTTGTTTTCTAAATAGTTGTGTATGTTGCCATGCAAGTATTCATTTGATAGTAAGAAGCTCAACTCAACAAGAATCCACCCAGTACCTCGTGATTTAGAAACCAAATTATTTCCTACATTTAATGACACATCATAGGCAGAGTTGAAACTTTAGTACACTCATTTAGAATGATTAAATTACACTGCCCAGATTTGAGCACCACTCACTGGTAAATTATGCCCATAAACAAATATGTGATTACGAGCGATGTCCACTCTGTTCCAGGCCAGAGCCAAACTGAGCTGATCTGCTGCAGAGGCATTGGTGCCTGATGTAAAACAAAGGAGGGGTTTAGTGAGAAAAACACTGACAGCGGATATTCAAGTGCATTTAAAGTCTGGTTTTCTTCTTTTTTTCAGTTAAATATACATATTAAGTGTAGTACCTTTTAGCAATGCAGTAAGAATGGCCATTTCAATGTCTTGTTGTCCTTCTGAACCCATTCGAAAAACTGTGATCTGCATTTGAGAAAAACATGAAAATAAAAGAAACCAGTGGTGGGGTATGAGATAGGTAGTGACATGTGAGGAAATATTTAAAGCCCTGAATAATAAGTCACATAAAGAATTTGAAAAATGAAAGTTCTTTTGTCACAGATGGTCCTTACTCCCAGTATAGCTATAAATGTGGCGTCAACTGTTGTGAGATTCAGATGTTTCACCCCAGTTTTCTGACCTTCCAAGTATGAGCAGATCATTTATTTGTCAGAACGATAGAGCTTGCTTTGTTCATAAACTCAACTATATCAAATGAAATTATGATGACTGGACTGTCACATGTGCAGCCATGATAAATAGAATTATGTTGCCATGAAGTTTTGGCTTTGTGCTAAAGTTTTCAGAGCAGACTGCATCCACGTAAAGACTCGAAACTTGTTGCTTTTACTTTTAGCAAACAGCTATGTGTTTTTCTTCCTCAAATGAAAAAAATTCCTAAACTCATAATTTGGTTAAACGTTGGAGCGTGTTGTTACATCACTGCAAACTAAAGTGCTCTAAATCAGTCTTTTTATTTGTTTTAGCCCAGCTGTTCGCATGGGATGCACTTAGGATGAAAGGATTATGTGAGGACTAGACAGTTACACTGTTTCACCTGTAGGTTAGTCATGGCACTTTAGATTAAAAGCAGGCAATAGTGTAGCCTCTTAGCTGTGCATAAAAAGCTCAAATATTTTGGCGGTTGTGTCACATTGTCTGAGTTGGCTATCAGTGAAAACTAAATGGTATGAGGGGGGGAAAAAAAGCTCACAGCAGTATGATCTTTGAAAAAGCAGTTTTAAGTTGCTTATCTGAATGTGTTGGAGCATTAAGCAGTCTAATACACTGGGGATAGAGGACGCTGCTGAAGTGATAGCACTCTAGGGACGGAAAAAAGCCAGGCAAGTGGAGAGACAGGAACCTGGCCAGGGATTAAGGAGATGGATCCTCTCTTCCATTTGTATGGTGCATGCTTACTCTGAATGGATATAGTAAAAGCATCAGCTAAGCAGGTGGTAGTATGCGCTGATCTTTCCCACCCAAATGTATGGAGCATGGAGATTAAATGTGCTGGGTATTACAAACTATTAATCACATCACTTACGCCTACGGAAATCTGCTGGAGATGCACAAATGTTGCTGGTATTTATGTATCGAGGTCTTCAGCAAACACGTTGGAGAAACACTTTTAGCACTGAGGATTAATCTCCCACCTCTGAAGACTCTTCATTGCAGAGTACTGAACTTTATTGTTTACTTGATCTTTAATAGTTTAACACTGCAGAATCCTACCACCACTTTACAGCTGTGTGCTTATACATTAGGGCTGATGTTGACCTAGAATGAAGCTGTGAATGCCCTGGATTACATGACGTACCACACATGACCACAACAACAAGCAAATGACAAGCAGGTGGTGAGGATTATGTTTATTCAATATGTTAATGGAAATACACAGATGAGTGGAATGGATGAATGACGATGGAGACCAGGTGTTTCACAACTCAAAAACATTTATTGAATGAAACAGATACAGAACAATTATGAAATGTTAGCAGAAAGATGATAGTTTTATTAATATTGATTTTTTTAAACTTTATTAAGCTTTTCATTTTTTTTCATCCTCTTTTTATTCTTTTACTTACCAGTTCCCTTTTCTTCATGCACTCCATAACCATGAGTAGAATCTGTTGTGACTGGCTTTTGCTATAATTGAAAGTTTTCTGGATTGTCACCAAAAGTTGGTCTCGGACGTCATCATTAACCAGGCTGAAAGAAAAGAGATAAAGATGATGATGATTCATACAAGAGAAATGATTTACATGGGTACAGGAAAGAATCTTCAATCTCACCCTCCGTCCTCTGAGAATTTGTGCGCAAAGGAAATGATGTCAGAAGCACGGCCGCTGCCATCACAAACCACCACAGGAATCGGAGGCTCGTCTCTCAGACTCTCCAGGGCAATGGAGATGACATTAGGACCTCCTTCTACTATCAGACACACCAGAGGGACGCCCTGGCCCAGACCTTAAACATACAACATATAGTATTATCAAGGGATTTTTATTATGAATTGTTAGCACAGTGCGTTGAGTTTTGATGTGATGTGTGAAAAGACAAAATCAGATGAGGGAGGGGGGTGAAGTCAGTGGTGACGGCTGAGCATCCCTTTGCTGTCCCTGCCTTATCGGAGCTCCAGGCATAGGATGACAAAGGGAAGCCCACAGGTCACAGAGGAGCTCTCCATCCACGTGTCCAACAAGACTGTGGCACAGTAACACTCACGCACCATGAAAGATGAAACACACTGTATGACATCCAAGAAGCGCTGCGTGACTTACGGGTGTTGATCTTCTGCAGGGAGATGTGCTTCTCCAGCAGTCGACGGAGTTTGACCTCAGAGCCGTATTTCCCACAGGTGCCATTGTCAGTCAGGATGAAGTGGGAGTGGCTGTTGTTAAGTACAGCCAGCTTGCTTAGCGGATTTGCCATTGTCTGATACGGCCTTGTTACCTGGGAAAAGAGGTAACAATAAGTTCAAGTTGAAAAAAATATCAACATTAAGGATAGACTGTTGTATGGAGAAGAGGTGTCATTACATAAGTTATGCTTCCTCCCACTCCTTTTCAAATGTGCAAATGAAGTCATACTTTGCTCCATGTATATGTATAAGTTTTGTTTTTTCCCCATGATTTCTTACTATTTGCTTATTTCTAAGGACTAAGTAAGATTAATTTTTGTTGCATATTCGAAATAAACTAAAAAAAAAAAAACATTAAAGAGTGTTTTCAGCACAGTGCAGCTGTAAATATTCTTACGTCTTTTCCAAGAAGGTCCTCTTTGTTTTCCAAGATCCCCCATGGGGCAATTCCTATGGCGCAGACTTTACCTCGTGACTT
The DNA here is from genome assembly GCA_037367295.1 of Apogon hyalosoma. Lineage (NCBI taxonomy): Eukaryota > Metazoa > Chordata > Actinopteri > Kurtiformes > Apogonidae > Apogon > Apogon hyalosoma. The sequence continues at coordinate 57,461 of JAPQRP010053429.1, read as the reverse complement.
GGAGGAATGGTCCTTTAAGGCATCTCCCACATGACGGATCACCCCTAAGAACATAATACAGCAACATCAATAATAATGAGTCAGCTTTCTAATGGGGCATCGTGGGCCACAGCCACACGCTGTGCTCAAAATCCATAAAGGCTGTCATTTGTGATGAATTTTTCCACAAAGGTTTTAATTATAGTGGTTAAACCTGTGACAATGGGTAGGGGCAAATCTCCCCCAGGAAATTGCAGAATAGGCATTATGTAATGACAATTTAGAGCAAAGGTAATCTTCTAATGTCACAAATTGCTATTTGTTAAGTGAACATTAAAAGCGTTATCCTCAACTGTCGTGTCCTACCAGTGTTGACTCCACCCGTGAAGATCCAAGCTCCAGTCGTGACAGCGGCTTTGATCAGGCCTTTGCCAAAAACTTGCTTGAGTTTGGGCTGGAGGTCAAAGTTCTGGAGACCTCCATGTACAGAGATGAGTAAAGTGGGCAACTCCAGTTGCCAGTCTTTCACCATCAAATGCAACAGGTTGTCAGGCTTGGTGTCGTAGGAAACTCGGATGTACTGTCAAAGAAAAGACAAGAACAGATTAATGATGTGGATTATAATAGGCTTGTATCGTCACCTAAATTACTCATTTACTATTAGTTTTACCTCATCCAGCACTTTTTATCATCATCATATTCTACCTTTGTACTAATGTGCCATGTTGGTTATTGCTTTAACTCCTAAAACTGAAACTCACCATGGCCTTGTTGATGAATCCTCCACCCTGGAACTCAATTATGCCAAAGGCGTCTGTTGGATATGTTCTGGTGTGCTTGATCACAGACCATTTATCCTTCGGGGTGTCAATCTGCACCAGCTGATGTTCCTCCACTGAACTGGCACCAGGAGGGATGGCCACATGCTGTGTTGTCAACTGACCACAGGCACATCTACAACACACAGATCACAAAACCATTAAGAACATTACTCAGGTAGCATTTCAGCCTTGGGCTCCTTTAAATGAATGACTCTGATTTACTGACTTTTAAAACTGTCAAAGGTATTAAAAAGAAGTAAAGTATTTAGTGTCAGCTTGAACTATAATTGCATGAGACAGGCTAGACTGACGATCTGTTCACTAATGAAGGCCGTTTCTTTTCCTTGAAAAACACATTACCCAGGCTTTTTCATGACTGAGGTCATTTCTGGGAAATATGTGCCTCAAAAACAAAAGGCTGCACAGCTTGGCAGCTTTTGGGATTTTGTCAAAGCCCAGGACAGTAACCATGTCCTAAAAAATCCTGTCTGTAGTAAGAGATAATACATGAATAAATACATTATTTTAGATCAGTTTAAAGCAGTTCTTATGCTGTAAGTAGCTGATCGCAATCCATAATCTGACCAGTTTTTATATTTTACAGTCATTTATACGCTGTAGTATTTATGATTATTCCATTACTTTCTGTTTATGATACAATATTTATGTAGACATTTAAAGTACAATCTAGTATACTAATAAAAAGAGTAACAAATGGTAAAAAGGCGCAATATTTTCCTCTGTTTTGCTCATAAAAAATGATAAATATATAACTATCACATTCAGTGGTACAACCTTCATATATTTATGCACTTGCAATTAATTATCATTTCAAAAAGAAATAGTATAGGCAATACTTACCTGGTCGGGTCCTTGGTGGGAAATATATGAATACATTCTCTTTTACAGAAGGTTCTCTCAATCCAAGCTTTCTGTGCCTGAGGAAGAGAAAATACAAGAAAGAACAAATCTGTTAGTTCACATTACATGTTACCGTACTGTTATCATAGTATGACAGCGACCAAATACATTTCATATGTAAAGGTTTCTGCATAGATGACAAACTGTAAGTTAAACTGCATTTTTTCTGCTGAAATGAGCCCACAGCAGCACTGTATACAGAGCTGCTTTCACCCAGAGCGTGGTTTGTTATGTCTGAGATTTTTAGGGCACGACTGATGAACAATTAAAGAACAACTCTGTGGAATTAGACATCATTCATTGTCTGCTTCACTTGACATGCAGCCAGTGAAAACGCTCTGCAAAGTTACTATTCAAACACAGCGTCAGATCCTGTTCTTACTGCCTGCCATCCCATCATTTCCAGCACTGATCAAAAATAATCTGGTTTTAAAGCAACATTTCTTCGAGGCCTTTGTTGATGATAGTATTCCTGTTAAAGTGAAGTAGTGAAACTGAATAGTTCCAAGAAATCACAGAGAAAAACAGTCATAATTATACAAATATATTAGCCTCTAAGCTCAATATTCAGCATTCCTATAAGCTTGAAGTCATATGATAGTGAATGAAACAATAAATAAATTGATTCTAATGAAATCCTGTGACCACAAATCACAAGTTCTCATTACACAGTAAAGTTACTGTTGTCTGTTTGTCTCTCCTTCGCTGCACCAGTGGCTTCATGGTGTTGGGACCTGCAGCAATAAAACACACTACAGTGTTTTATGATGTAACATGTTTTTTTCTATTAAGAGTAAAGTTTGGATACCTACTTTTTTTTTTTTTTAAATTCTAATCACTAATGTTTTTTTAACAGCCTTCTAAACACAATCAATACATAGTATAGTTTGTTACTGTGCCTGTTCATGTAAAATGATATTTTTCAAATTGCTTTGTGCATTTGTTTTATTAATTGTCACCATATTATTATTATTTCATTCATGTTTATTCACATTTATTTTTTTCATCTTGCTACACTATCCAACTGCTGCTGATTCTTTTTTATTATTCCAATACTGCAAACCATTTTCTTTCCAAAGAATGGATTCCTGCTCCAATATATTTTCCCTCAAGGTTTACAGAAAAAGTAAAGATTTCTTTTTTTATTCCAAAACAATCATCTGATTCAGACTGGGTCATGTTTAAATGAAAAAAAAAAAATTGCTTCTTGAGTCTCAGCTGTGAAATGTTAATCTTTTTTTTTTCTTTAGAGCCCTGTACCTCCAGGAACTCATTATAGCTACTGCTTTTCTTTTTTCTTTTCTTTTGCTCATTCAGCTCAGTGTTATTTTTGGTTTTGCTTACATTCCTTGCCTCTGACATCACTTTCTAATATAGGTCTTAACATTAATATCATTGCATTCAAACTCTTACTATTAAGCATTACTTTTCATTGATTTCAATTATTCTGTAATAAAATTAAGTTTAAGAATAGAGGCAAACTTACACACAATCTTCTGTCCAAGCTGCAGAGTCCTATGTCTAGAGCTGCTGGAGATTATGCCTGTAAATGAAGTTGAAATCTAAAGTCTGCTGCTGCCAGACCAGAGCTTTCTCCTGGTGCTGCACTCGCAGTCGTGTTCTTATTGAATCCCACAGGACATGAAACTTCTTCACTTTATGAGGGCCGGTTAATATGATGAGCATGTGAGCAGGGTCTTTGTTCGCCCAAGTCTCATGACTCCAGTTCAAGGTAATCCTTTTGGGAGTCCCATGACCCCTTCTCCATGCCCACAGGGTATTTTCATCCTTCGCTTAAACAAGGCACAATAAATCTACTTTGATAACCGGCCCCTAATCTCCAATTTGTTGCAACTCCTTTCTTTGTGTTCACTTCACAGTTTGGAAGATCTTAGCTTGTGTGAGGGAACGGAGTGGAGCATGTAACCTAAAAGCTCTGCAGTCTTGCACGCTCCCCAATTTCACATCTGAAAAATTTTCACCCCCTCCAACTACTTTGATTTCAACCTCATTAGCATAATTGAGAGAATTGGATGCGGGCATTCTTTTGGAAGGCGCCTTGTTAAGACATTACTGGGCTCCAGTTGGGGGCAAGGTCAGTCAATGCTAATTGCAGTTAATCTCTATTTCCACCCACCCTGTTTTTGTGAAGGAACAGAAAACTCAGCAGACCAGCTCAGCCGTTCAATATTCTCTTAATCCTGCTTTTTAATTTTAATAATATTGACTGGATTTACATTTAGAATCTTAAGACATAATAAATAAATAAAAATGGTCACCTGGTTGGCTGAATGAAAGCCAGGTGGTTTCCATCTGAAATTTAAGTATCGGTTAAAACTGATAATGCAGTTAGGGATAGACCTCTGTTTGATGAGTCTAATAAGCTTAAAACAAGTTAGTTATGAATGTTGCACTAATGAGATAATACTATAATTGTGTATTAAAATATACTGACGACATTCAGTTACATGTACACAGCAGACACCCGTTTGAAACCTGCTACGTGTGAAATGGTTAGTGAAGCACTCCTTTTATGGATGAAGTGAGCAGTCTGATCCTGACTGCAACACTGGGTCAAAAAGACAAAAGAGGCTGGTGGTTGATGACACAGAAAGACAGAGAAAGAAGCCTAACGTCCCCCTAACTTCCCCCTTTTGGTCTTGCTCTGGTGAAAAACGCACGTGGGCCGCTGTTAATTATAGCCAAAGAAAACAAAGCGCATTTCCAGAGGGGTTTGGCCAGTATGACGCAGTTATTTCAGCTTACTTAAACTCATTACCCACAGCAATTAAAAACAAAATGCAGTCAGCAAACAGCTGCCTTGTTAGAGCTGCTTTTGAGCTCTTATTGAAAACCTTGAAGAATTAGACACTGCCGGATCAATTGTGTCACACCAAGCAAATTAACAAGACTTAGGACAAGCCTTGGAACAATAAACAGTATTCTTTTCAACATGCAGATGTTTCTGAGGAAACACTCAACGCAAAAGATAATTGTTTGAGATTGGAGTTGCTTATTGCTGGATTGTTAGTGGTGTCAGATCAGACATATGTAAAGTTCATACATATGTGTTGCATATCTTTCTCAAAGCAATAGCTACATTAAGAGGCAGACAGCACATATGGAGTTTTTGTTGTATGTTCATGCCCTTTTGCACTGGGATCACATGGGCCGAGTCTGCTGACCCAAAGCTTACTGGGCAAGTAGATCACAGTAAATTTGTTCCAGCGCAGCTACAATTACATGGACTGTTCAGCCTAGACAGTCATAATGAAAAGGTATAGAGATGGCTGTAAATCTGCAAAATGACATTTGACTTGACCAAGTTAAGAGCATTTTGTACACGATTAATTGTTTTCCGTGGTGAAGTTGAGTACCAACCAACATGTCAAAAGGACATATAATTTATCTTGATTATTGTACTAATGATGGAATTCACACAACAAAAGCCTCATCAGCACAAGTGAAATGGATCAGAAAGGATTTGGGGGTCCTAAGAGGAATGTGATGTCACCAGGGTTGAAGATAAAAGCAACTAATTGCTTGGCTTTGCTATTGAATGGCAGTTCGGTCACAGCTTAATGCAACGTGACAGGAAAGAAACTCATGTAGACTCCTTTACTGTCTAAAAAATACTAATTCAGACTCATGGTTGGCCCCATGTGGAATACATAAAAAGCTGCCTTTTTCATATTTTCACTTGAGGGTAAGGATATTCAGACAAAGCTGCACACTCGAGTTACACTTGATTAAAAAAAAAAAAATAGCATAAACTGTGAAGCTGTTTTTGTGCCATGCTGTTTGTAAATGCACTCATTGTCCTGCTGGGTTTAAAAATCCAGTTAGCCATCACATGAGTCCAACATGTCACTGATTATCCCTGAGAGTTGAGGGAGTCATGAGACATGTTTTAAAGCTGCTGTTTTTCTGTTTTCCCCAAAGGAAAGTCATTGAAATACACAACAGATCCAACTCAACATTAAGGAAGAAAATAGAATGAAGTTAAGTTCAGTATGAAAAGATCCTATATCACTTTGCTATGAAAGAGAAGCATATTTCAGAATGTGTGTTTAAATAATAATGACTGATCCTCTCTTAGCTGTATGATAGAAGTTTGTACAGCTGAAAACACATTAATATCTTGTAAATTAATCTTAAATATCCTATTATATTTATAAGTTTGTAACACTACATGTCTTACGTGTTTGTTTTCAATATAAAATTAATGTAGTGATTAATTTATGACTAAATACATGACCTTATTTGTCCTATAAATGTACTTTTGTGGAAATTTTATGAAAAGTTAGTAACAGGGTTGTACTGTTTAGAAGCCCTGACCTACACACAAAGTTTTGCACAGACTTAAATAAAATTAGAGCTGCCCTGGATGTTCATGTCGAGCGTTGACAGAGCCTCAGAGTTTTCGAGGGCTTTCAACCATCCCGTGATTTCAGTCTTAAAAGTTGCATCATTATACAGTCATAAGACTTAGAAACCCAGTGTGAAAACAGTTCTGAATCACATTCATTTCATGAGAGCGGAAAAAAAAAAAAAACAGTGTCTTTTAAAGTTCCTTCTGTTGTAGATGAGTAACAGTAAGAGAGTATGTTGAAAGCTGTATTGTGAGTGAGTGAATGAAATACATGCTCCTTTATAATAATGGTGTAACAGAGTAAATCCATACACACTGAAAATAAATCCAGTCTTTACACTCTTTATAAAGTACTACAGTGTGTATGTAAACAGATCTTACTTTCTACCATTATCCCACTTTAAGTGATCAAGTATATGCATCATTGAGTCAGATAAATCCGTGATTGAAGACTACCATAACAACACGACAAATACTCTCAATCGGGGAAAAAAATGGACAATGTTATCCCACAGCCGTCTGGAATGTGCAGTTAATGAGTTTATATTTAGCAGCATATACAATCTTATTAAAAGTGTAGCACTATTCAGATGAGTGCAATGACATTGCTGATTGCTTTACTGTGTTAAACCTCATATCAAAAGGCTGTGGATTAGACAAAGGATATTAATCTTACTAAATAATTCCAGCTGTAATATCTAGAAACTGTTAAATATATATACACTGTTGGAAATATAATCAGGCATCAGACTGATTTCGTAACGCACTAGACAATTTTAAATTATTTAAAGATGCAATATTTAATGGAAAATGTAATGATGATAATGTTTAATCTTCCATGTATGACATTTGTATATTTTATATTTTATATATATTTTAACCCCTCCCCCAACATTCCCATTCCTCACCACTGTTCTGCACTTTCCTGCATAATCCCAACATACTTTGCCCACTGGATTGCAAGTAGAAGCGTGCATACAGCAAATACATACTGCAGCTTTCTTGCTTTCAAGGACATGATATCAGGAAAGTGTTAATCACATGAAAGCAGAATTTAGAAAGATATAAAGGTCTTTAATCTGTCATTGCTATGGTTGGACATACTGGGCCATTATGAAGGATTAAAAAAGCAGCACTGGAGTGGACGCCTCTTGAAGCTCAGCTTTAAACATCATTTAACAGTAACTTTGTAGAGCTGGCTGCACAGGCATGTGCAGTCCAGTGTTGCATGTTATTGCACTGGATATAGAGCCTCTAAAATGGCCAGCGCCCATAAACGGTTTATATGACAAGCTGTAAAAACAAAAGTGGTCCTCAGAATAATAAAAAAAAGTTCACAATAGAGAATATATTCACACATCAAATGTAAAATTACTATTAGAATGAATGCTACAATCACAATTACACACAAACATCAAAACCGCAAGACTATTTCCCTCAAAAACAACCAAATATAGCTAAGGCTGGGGTTTCCTCGTAAAAGTAACTCTGAATCACCTGTTGAATGTCTCACTGATGCAGCTGAGGTTCATCTTACCTTCTGGGAGCCAGATGTGGAGCGTTTGAGGGAAGACCGCTTAAAGTTGCCAGCTGGGCCCTTGTTGTCCATGTTGGAAACTCAAATGATGCTTTACAGAAGCAAGTCAGACTGACTCAGGAAGAGATCCATAGAGAGCAGCGCCAGGTCAGGGATCAGCAACAACATTAACACATGAAGCACTAGAAAAGCCTGCAGAGCCACTGCAGCACCTGGACATGGCACTCACCTCTGGACTCACACCTCAACAAAAAAAATTACTGAAGTTTCAGCATCATTAAATATTGCGGTGCTTCTCTGTCCGCTGTGCAGCTCACTCGCATCTGACAAGACAGAAATCCCAGCCAGGGATATAAATCACTCGATGACACACTTGACACATAGACCCTTTTCCTCTGCTGGGCATCCCATAATCAGGCTTAATGCAGCCAGCTCTTATGAAGCCTCAGAGTCTAATGGATAGAGATTTAATAAATGGTTATTGAAGGTAAATCTACTCTGGCTCACCACAACCCAAAAAAGGCTTACCCAGACCAGGAAAGCTGCAGTAGAAGGCAAAAGGTTGTCTCACCAGATGAGGCTCATTGGGTCTGACAAAGACGAGTGGGGAGTCCCGTGGAAACACAAAGGTATGCAGAGGTAAAGAGGCCACTATTTACATACAAGGTGAACACAACTCTTCTTAGGGAGAAACAGCAGAAATACTGTGTGCACGGACTTCAACTGAATACTCTGCTTTAACACAGAATTCTGAAGTAACGACTACTTTTTTCCGCTTGTAATAAACTACAGTATAAATTCAGTACAGCAGGACGTAATGCATGGGGGATTCAATCTGTCCTCCATTTAACATTCAACATGTGGATTTTTTTTTTTTTTTTTTTTACCCAAAGGAGTATCACAGCACAGATTTAGAGCAGCCTCATGTTAAGTATTGTCACCAGTCTGTCCTGTTATATAATACTAAAATAAATAAATAAATAAATGGAAAATGAAACTCTTAAATCTTAGACTCAAAGTGCATTTACCATACTGTGACACACAACAGCACATATTTAGCTTTTTACCAAGCTTAAATGTTGAAAAAAGCAGCTTTATCTGTACTGAGCAGACATATCACTGGGTGATATCAGAGGAACAGGGTGTAGTTTTCTTCAGACAATATGAAAATCTGTAGATGAGTCACTAGATATCCAGCAACTCCCTCTACTGGATATGATAAGCCACTAGCAACCAAAATCATTTACTGATCTAAAAATGTATAATTGCTTTTGACCCACTTATCATATTAATACATTGAAATAATTGAGATAAAAATGTAGTTTCTCAGCTTTTTATTGTCATCAGATTTGACCACTTTGGACATTCAGAAGATCTGCAGTGAACGTGGAAACACCATCATGTTCTGCAACGTTGACTGGCCAGTAAAACTCAAGTAGTTTGATAATTGACAGTGGTTGGAGAAACTTTTTATTTTATCTTCAGTTAATGATAAACTTTTCTGAATATGTCTATTTTTCTATTTATATAATGTCTATTTTGATGTTATAACCTTTGAATTTGCTCTATGCACATCTACATGGTCAGTAATTAAATATAGAAAAATACCTCATTTACATTTAAAAATGCAAAAAAGTAGAGGATAATATGATAATGATTAGTCATAAATTGTCTGGTAAAGATTAAATATGTAGGAAATCATTTGGAAGCCACCATAAATATAGTTCTATGTCCTTAAGGGTTAAGTAGAATGATAAAAGCAAAAATGCTGTCTCTTTCAGATATAATCTATAATATGGCCAAATATTTTCCATGGGAAGGTTTCCAAGGTTCTCACTGAAACATCGCATGGGACATACATTGGTGCATGAAGCAGGGTAGTTTATAGCAGGCTTCTACAGATACCTTTATCAGATAACCATAGCAGAAACATGTGTACGTACTAATCTTCCAATGCACAACAATGAAATCATCAACTGAAGCATCAGGTTAAGACTTGCCTGTTTTGGTCAGTGAAGAAAGGGAGGATGATTTCATCTGGCCTTCATCTCAGTGTTGAAAAACTTAACACAATGAATGGATGACTTCCTTTTTACTACTTCATTCTGACCATGTGTATATGTGTTGTCTGCTTCTAAGAATGGATAATGCTTAATTTCTCCTAGTAAGCAGACACAAATGAGCTTTATCATCTGTCGTTGGCTCTGCATGTGTCAGTGGAGGGGATTATTCATCTCCCAAAGTAGTTAGAACCCAGAGAGAGAGGGGGGGGAATCCAAAAGAATGTTGATTTTAAAATGTGCTTTAAGTGGATTATTTGATCCGGAAATGCATATATTAGACGCTTACAATCTTAGACTCTCAGAGTTTACGAGGCCACACTGAAACTGCAGACAAGTATGGTGTGAGAGTATACCCTTGTTTTGGAAATAAACCACAAAGATACCGTTTTTTTGAGTAAAATGAATTGCTGGGCCATTCCATCCTTTGCTCTTTCTTACCTTTGTTGTCATGTGCTTGTCGTTGTTTACCATGTTGGTATGTGTCACTTCCATTACCATTGTTAGTATGTGATTATTGTTGAAATATATTGTATTATAAATTATGCAGACTATCAATTACAGAGTTACTATGTGTAATATACATCAGTTTTCCTAATCTGTTTGCTATCGGTTATTTACATTATTATGACTCTAAACAGATGTTATTATATCATTAGGAAAGAAAAAGTAATGTGTTATGTTGTATAAATGTGAGATGTGGGTGGGATTTAATACGTTTTCTTCTTCCCACTCCTTTTTGAGCTATACATATTGAATTCATTTTGTTATTACTAGTGTACACGGCAATTGCTATTTTGTCTTGATCACCTTTATTTATTAATGTATTTGCTCTGGTATTAGTTCCTTGTACACATAAAAAATGTTTTATTTTTTTTCTTCTGCTCAAAATAAATAAATGAATGAATGAATTAATGTAAATGTCATCAGTTTGCATTATTTGTTTTATTGAAGATGATCTCAGGGGATTTCTGCAGCAGACTTATTTTTCCTTTCCTCAGATCATCTTTTAAATGCCCACAAGAGGGCGCTCACACCTCTTTTACTGTCACTGAATCCATGCAAAGTTGTGACCCAGGGATCACTGAGGGTGTAAGGCACACTGTGTCATTTAATTAAACCGGCTCCACCTCAGGGTTATCTACATGCTATATCAAGGAGTGTAGCCAGAATCATGAAAATAGATCTGCACGTGCGCTTTCAACAATATACTCTGGTTCCCTGTACCTCATATTTAGTTTGGGGCTTCTGCTTTACATCAAGTTTAACATACCTCCAGTTGTTGTACTTGATAATTTGTAAATGTTTAGTGTGACTGATCCCATCAGTTAGGCCAGATGGGGTTCAACCAACAGCTGGAAAACAGGTTAGAGTGAAATGACTTCCACATGTGATACTTTGGAAGGAAACACCATTCAAGAAGATGTGCTTGTTTTACCTTGTACACTTAATCTATGCTGTGGATATCCTGATTGTTCATGTGAAATGCTTTTAAGGCACCACCCATTTTAAGGAAACCCAAACTTTAAATCGACGAAGAACCCTTCAGAATCCTGTGGCTAAACAACACTCGACAAAAGTATTGCAGGCTATTTATGTCTTCTTTTGTTTGTGTGTTGGTTTTTTATCAGGGCGATCTACAGTGACCCATCGTGATAGAACAATAAAAGTGGCGTGTTTTTACCCTGCGAATACACAGTGTTTTCCTTTGTTGCTAGGGAAACAGGCTGCACCTTCACCTGAGACCTGAGTGCTTCAGGTGTGTTCAGTCCCTCAGTACAGCAGAGGAAGGAAAACACCCAGCTGATCATAACATGTGCACAGATGGACAAAAATCTGCAACAACAAACAGCATTTTTGTAGATGCAGATAGCATATGAGATGAGAGCGCTGACGTTTCATCTCAGTCTGAAAAACAGTCTGAACTTATGGGCAGGAAACAGTGTTTAGTGGTTTGTTATAAGTGGGTCATGTTGGGACATGTTCCCTCTGCACTCAGTGTCCACTGGTAGCATGCGGAGCTCTCCACATAATAACCATTTATTAGGTGTGACATAGTAAAATTTTGATTTGTATGTCTTAAACACAAGGGTCTATTAAAGAGGTGTTGAAAAGAAACTTGTAAATCAATCAAAATGAGTCTCTACACAGACGAGTTTTTAATTACAAAATGAGCCGCTGATGTTTTGTCACCATTTATTATTGTTACTGAGAACATTGAAGAAAAGACAACACTAACCTGAAAGTTGACTAAATCTCTGCCAAGGAAGTTACATAATAAATCCCATTTGACAACAACATTATGCAAAAACATCTGCAGAGATTTTTAAAAACTTGGTACAACTGTAGAGCAAGGAGAAAGGATGAGCCAGTTAAATGTTAAAAGTGTAAGATTTAGTCAGATTGAACTGTTGAAACTGTGTATAATATTACTGATTATGTTTTCAGTGTTTTACATGACCTGCCAGTGAGGATCATTGTGTTTTTATGACCTTAGAATGAACTGCTTATGACGTCAGGAATGAGTCTTCTCCGTGGAATCCAACATGTTGTACCACATAGTTGGACAAACTTTTTTTTTGTTCTACGAAGGTCTTTCACATTTTTCCATTGGTTTCAATATGTAACTTTACCAGTAGATGCCACTAGATATCACACACCAAACCTTTAAATTTTATAAAGGTATTAAGTGGCTCAAGTGTTTCTTTAAGATTGGCGAGCTCCAGGCCATCTTAGAATACATAAATTAAAAAATAATAAAAGTACAGGTGGTCTGGATTCTTCAGTACATACAGTACTCTTTCTTTTTCTCCATGCTACATCTGTCAGACATAACATTGGTCGCATTTATTTGCATTGAGCATAACATCTCAGATTACTTCTTAGCTGCATTTTTAATCCTTGAATTAAAGTATGTGACAATAACACATGCTGTACATATGTGGTCAGATGTGCTGAAAAGTTACTGCTGTTTTACTGCCGCACACACTCACACACAAAGGAGATAAAAGCTAATTCTGGGAATATCCAGGAGCCGGAAACCTTTGCTGAGCACTTAACTCTTCTTAGGCTAAAAATGACATAGGATCTTCTATAATAATCATTTTGTGCTTTAGGCTGATTTTAATGAGCAGGTAATATATGTGATATTATGTAGGTGTAAATGAAGAGACGGAAGGTGGAAGGTAGAAGCCCCCCCACAGATAGAGAGCAGCGGTTTACAAATGTTGCTTCCATGTCTGAGGCAAATTGCAAAGGCAGCGGTGTTGACCTACATGTCTCCCTAAAGGTTCAGTCTTAGGAGGATATCACAAAGACATGTCCATATGTTTTTTTTAGAGGAGTGGTCGCTTTATCATATGCTGTCAGAACAAAATGTATTTCAGAGAAGTGGAGAGAAAGGAGGTGTGGTGTTTGTGGCCAACAACTTCAGTGGAGAACACCAGGGCAGGCTGTTGCACACCCAGCTGCCGGCTCATGGACTGCCTCATTGCACACCACCAGAGCAAAACTGTTCCTGGAAAACTGTCCCCTGGGAGAAGCATATTCCACGAATCTCCTGCTTGGTGCTGCTAAACAGCCATTCCATGCACATTTCTCCACTCCGAGCCTCACGGTGCACATGCTGGCATTAGGGTTTCCTAGGTTTGACCTGAGGCCCAGACTGGGGTTAAGAGGGAATCCATATGCTGCAGTGGGGCTATAAAGAAGCAACTCCCCTGACCTGCAGGAAGTACCTCCAAGTACTGACTCTATTTCACAATATGTTTCAGTGTCTCCTTCCTTTGATCAGAGGCGTTTCATAAACCTCCATGTTTGTGATTGCAGCACTGTCCTGTTGGACGCTTTTCCCAGGGAGCAGCCGAAGAGGTTTTTCTCACTGGAGGAGGGGGTGTCCAGTCCTACGCTCAGCTGCATAAACTTCCAGAATTAACTTCTCGTCCAACAACCAAACAACCAGATGTGGGATTTGCACTCAGAAGCCTTTCCCCCACACATTTCTCTGACCTTTTAAAGGACTAACAATGATGTGATCAAAGAAAGATTTCACTTGCCCTCCAGTAATACTCTGGAGATGTGAGACGGGAAGAGACAGCGAGACAGACAAAGAGCCCCAAAGTGCTGACCAACACTTTTCACCAGGAACCAAAGGCACATGATAGAGGTGTCTTTGCGTCAGACTGTGACCACAGTTTAACAGATACAAACAGATGTAAGAATCAGACATAAATGAGCTAAATCACTAGTCATTGCTGGGGTTGTTTGATTACCTCTGCAGCTGAAGAGCTACTGTGAGCGGGATTACTGCGTATTATGAGCCAAAAGCAGTCAATGTTTTCTGTGTCACAATTTACCCACAGGCTGCTGTTAATGCCATTCCAGATTGGTATAATCCAGAGAGGTGATTGTATGACTGGACTGTACATGAGAAGACCATGAGCTCTGACCATTATGTTTCTGAGGTTTAGTATGGCATATCAGTAGAGTAGAACAACTGTTTTCATTTTCAGTTATTCATCTGAAGGAATTATCTGCTGTGCTGTTGTGATATCTATGGCAAAAACAGCAGATCTGTCTTATCAATGCAACATACTGTATTGATAAACACATGAGACTCAGGGTCCAAAGGTAGTACATTTTGCAAGTCTTAAATATAATACATTATACAGAAAAGTAAAAAGCACTGGAGGCAGTCATGGGTTCACAAAAAAAAAAAAAAACTTCATTCAACCTTCATTCATTATCTCCAACAAATTTCATGGAAAATCCTATCTGTTCCTCTCAGGATTATTAGGTTTTTGCTGAACATTGTCATCATCCAAAACACACCCACAATAAATCACTGAAAAGAGTGAATATCAAAACAAAATTTAGACTCATAGTTATTGCTGCAAAAAAATTCATAACAATTCATATTCTCGTACTGAATAACCATTACATTGATTGTCTTTTCTCATTAAGATGCAGAAGTTCAGATTTAAGAAAGTAAGACAGCTCCTTATGCAATATCTGAACTGAACTAATTCTGTGTTGATTAGCTAAATTAATTCACATACAGTATTATAGCAGGTCTTTGGCATCAATAAGTTTGGGGAAAAAAAGAAAAAAACATTATATTAAATCCTAAACTTGTTGAATACATTATACCTTAACCAGTGTTGAGGAGACTTAAACCACATGTAGCTGAACTACGTAGTTCAACTACATTTTGCTGTAACTTGCTGGTAGTTAAACTACATTTATATTTTGTGCCACATCAAGTAGTTCAAGTACTTTTTGGGTATTTTTTGTAGTTTAATGACTCAATTTGCAAACTACAATTCTGGGCAACACCATAAAATCAAGGAGGTTTTTTTTAGATATATTTTCTGTAAATTGTATTTCACCATTGAACACGAGACAGTTCTTTTTTCTTTCATCCTGAATTGCTTTGAAGGCATGATCATGTCATGACATGACAGCCACCGCTGCCTCTGATTGGGTTACCCTGACAACACTTGAATGCTTCGCAGTTGTGCGATCATTACTAACGTTGTGTGGTCATCACCACCGTGGAAAACCCTTCCACTAGTGCCACCCCCAATAGATAGCGACGTGCCACCCCAACCATGGCCATATTTTGTTTCATATACCTGTACATTCTCAATTTAACACTGAAAATAAAATGTAGTTGCTAAAACTACTTTTTCTAGACGTAGTTTTACAAACTACATTTCTCCAGGGGTGGAAATGTAGTTTGTTTGACCTACTGCCATGCTGAACTATGCTTGCAAAGTAGCTTGCCCAAATATTACTTTAACATTAGCTATGCAATATTTGTAGGTTACCACTGTTTTCAAAAAAATAAAAAATAGCACAATAACTTTGAATGTATTTAATGTCATTACCTATACTAAAAATGAGTGATACGTTGATTAAACTACTCATGGATGATCTTAAAAGACTCTGTTTCGATTGTTTCTGACCATCAGCATGAAGCATGTGAATACATAGGCCTAAGTGTTACCATCAAATACAATAAAACTGCAAGACTAACCGTCACTATTTGTGTCTTTGACCAGGCATAGCATTACTAGCATGGCATAGAAAACAAACACTTATCAAAGAAAATTGTGCTATGTCTATGTGAGGAGGAAACAAAGAGTCATTGAGGTACTCATCTCATCATTGATTGTCCTGGGTGTGTTACAGACCATAAAAGCCCAAGTCAAAGCAAGGCGACAAGCACCTGTCTAATCCTGCTGATCATAGCAGCATTGTCATTATCTATGGGTTCTTGCCTGTGACTGTAATTAGAACTGCCTTGGATGATCTGAAACACAGATGGCGGTGGGAGACTAAGCAAACAGCAGTAAGGTAATTGGTTGGGACTGCAGGAGCAGACAAATCTTTAAAGACCTGATCTGACTGAGGCTAAACACGCTCAGCCTATAGACAAATATGTTCACTTTACCTTCTTAATGATGTAGATGCATTGTCATTAAAGCCTCTTTGGCTTTGTGACAGCCTTTACAGGAGATGTACTGATGCAAAATGCAGTTTGATGGAATGAAATTCAGGCATGTGAAATGCTTATAATGAAATAAACCCCTACTGAAAATTGGATCACATGAGGTAATGTCTTCTTAGTGTTCATTAACCTTTTTAACCTTGCTTGTCTGAGCATCCAAATGTGATCCGAGCTCAAAAGTGCTATTGTATAAGTGCCACTCTGAGCTTCACGTAACAGGTGTCCTCAAATGAAAGTTTTACCTGACTGTCGGAGTTTGTTGGTTCATGGTGAAGTGTTGTTACTGGAGAAAATTTCCCATAAACAAAGACTTCCTTACATTTACAGGAAGAAGGTTTTGGTTGGTGATGTAATACCAAAACTTCCTACAACACAACATATCTACATATAGTTGTATTCAATTAATGTATTAACTTGAAGTCGCCATCATATCATTAATATATAACTTTCCAAAAGATAATGTATCGATGACCTCAGTTATAAACGGTGACAAATCAAACTCAAGGTCTACTTCTTCTCCTGTTATGGAGCTTTCGATCAATGCACACAGTTCTTATCAGCAGAGTTTGTTCGTTGCTCAAGAATAATAGTCAAGGTCAAACAAAGACTGAAGTTAAGGTAAACAGTGGACAGTGTGTAATGGAACAAGTAGTCAATAGTCCAACTTTTCCATGAGTCTTAGCACTTTGAGGGTCAACATCCTTGTTAACTTAAGACATTATTTGACCTTGTCTATGACTATTACAACTCTAAAGGTGCAAAGACTCAAGGAATAGTTGGACTGTGCGGTGTTACCAGAGTAAACAGACCATAACCTGAGATAATGGTATGCTTTTACATCTTAGCATCATTTAATGAATCCACTGGATGTTCTTTGAAATCTGAAAACCCACAAGCGGGCGTGAATGCCTCGTTTTTTCCGCCTGTAGATGCACATGTGGAAGAGCAACACAGTGACAGAACAGAAAAGACTAATTCAGAATCCATCCAGCTTTAATGTAAACACCTCCCATATGACTCAGTGAAGCCACACACCCAGTCAATATTTTTCCATACTCCTCTAATATGTAAAGATTTACAGCACACACACTCCATGAGAACACTTTTCCTCCTCTGTGCTCTTTTTCTTTTCATTTTTTTTTTTTTTTTTTTATTTCAAGGGGGGCCGTCTAAGTTGTTTCACCGTTGCTGACCTACATACAACATTGCCATGTCAGCCCTCAAAATCAGCCTGCCCATAGATCCTCCAGACAGGAGACTCCCAGTGAACATAGCAACAGAAACTCTCCTCCCACCTCTCTCTTTCTGCCTGTCCTCCTCCTCCTCCTCCTCCTCCCCTCCCTCTGGAGCTATGCAGGCTCGGCTCAGTATCTACAGCTTCACTTGACTCCAGGATTGGGGGGAGGGACTGAGTTAACATATGGCTTATTGTGCATTGTAGACTATTGCTTTCAGCTCTTCTACTACATTGGCTTTGCTCCTGGTGCAAAAGTAGAGTGGATTGTTGTGGTGGAAAACTGCATCGTTGACATGTTTTGCACTTATTATGATCGCAGTGAAATTGTGATCATGCACAAATACAACTAAACAGCCCCTCAGTTTGACATACACTACTTAACTTCCCAAAATTCGCCCTGGATGAGTTACTGTCATCGTGATTGAGCTCTCACCACCTTAATAACAGTGCGCGTAACACCTACAAGTGGTAATCTGGCCGGCTCTATCACCCGCAGACAGCTGGTGTAGAATGATGACTACCTGTTTTATAACCATGTTTGCTTTAGTGGAGAATGTGTTGCTGGCACAGTTTGTGGCTTCGTTGCGTGTCTAGAAAAGCGGTCCGCCACAGTTTGGTGACGCAAGGGGAGCTATTAATATCTCAGGAACGGGATGTTCTCGCCTCAGCATTGGGGTCATTCGAGGATAAAACGTTGTGTGTCCCCTGTAGAAGGTGTCGTTATGGAATGCGCCGAGTAGCGACGTATATAGTCGGAAGTTGTTGTTTTTTTTTTTTCTTTCTTTTATTTTATAGGAAAGACCGTGCCACTTCTCGCGTTTCATTGACTCCCCCCACGCACTTGCGCACAGAGCCCCGTGGCCGACCTGTATCCTGCCCTGCGCTCCGGGGTTGTGCGCACTACCACAGTTTGTGCGTGTCCGTGCATGTGTGTGTGCATGTGTGTGTGCGTGCGTGAGTGTGTGTGTGGGAGCCTCGCCCACTGGTGAACCCGCTGACTTTTACAGCGCACTCCGGTCTGAGCGGTGAAAACAACCATGTGATGTAACAGGACCTCTTTGGAAATCGTATGTTTTGAAATTTAACCTCAGTGTTTTCTCTTTGAACGGCAGCACATTGAATTTTAATACGCGAAATGCGCTTCATCCGAATTACACATCTGTCAGAGTGTGTCATACTTTCAAACACCAACCTTTACAGTCAGTGAAAAGGAGGGAAATTGTCAGAATTTACCTCAAAGTCGAGACGCACGAGTCTGAACAAAGAAAAAGTTACATTGCAAAGGTTGAGTCGCGACACGAAACACAGGGATTTATTCAAGTCACCCAACTTTAAAATAATAAAACTGAAATAAAACTTTTAACCAGTGGTAATAATGAAGTGTTTGTTTGACCTGAATCATTTGTCCCTCTACTGAAGTATATAGTGAAGTACGTGATTTCCTTTTGCCTCACCAAAAAGCAAAAAGGTAAAGAAAGCCTTTGAGTAAACTTCCCATGTGCAATGAAGTTGCAGGTTTCTTATTTCGTAAATCTGAATATACAGTCAGGTCCATATATTTAGACAATGGCACTAATTTTGTCATTTTACCAGAGTACACCACAATAGATCTGAAATGAAGCAATCAAGAAGAATGGACTTTCAGCTTTAATTCAAGGGGTTCAAAAAAATATTGAATCAACCATTTAGGAAATACAACCATCTTAATCAAAGTCCCTCCATTTTCAGAGGCTCATAGATAATTGGACAACTGACTGAAGAGCAGCCTCATGTCCAAAATGGTTATTCTTTGCCAAATGAAGGTCTGCGAGTTGATTACAAATGTTGATTCTGCATTTGGTAGCTTTTCATAAGAATTCTCAATATGAAGTCGAAAGAGACGTGAAGAAGGCTGTCATTCAGCTGAAAAAACAATGTAAATCTATCACAGAGCCAGCAAAAACTTTAGGAGTGGCAAAATCAATAATTCTCTTAAAAAGACAGAATCCAGCAGAAAATGATTGAATATACTAGATGATGCTATTATGATGATGTGGGTAACTGCACTGAATTAGTGAAGCTACAGTATGACTCTGAGTCAGTCTCATGTCTGTTTAACATCACATTGTTGTTTGCAGTCTTGACCAGTGGTTTATTTCTCATGGATGACATGCTGTGTAAGTGCCTCCGTTGAATGGTGTTATAAAGAGACCCTCATCCCCATAGCATCAGCACAGGGAGTTAATGCAGCGCCTGCGGACTCACCACACAACTGAATGGTGTATTTCAGAGTCAGGTCCCTTCACTGGTGCCTGCGAGGCACAACCCGCCCCAGCCGCTGTACTAATCAATGGATTCTGAATAGGGCCACTACTGACCAGCAAATGAGTGCAAAAACAAAACTGTGTCCGCTTCACTTTGCTCTTTTGAGCTGTATTGTGTGGAGCGGACAAAGCCACCATGCTGTGATGTGATGGAACAATGATGGCAGTACATAGTCATGGCTCAGCATCAGCCTGGGGTCAAATGAGTGACGTAGATTATAGCTTACAACGAAGGTCTGAACTCTACATGCACGACAGTCGTCGGTTTCACGTCACAGGGTGAAGCAGTTGTCTTGAGGAGTCTGTCTTCTTTCCAAATTATGCAACAGACAATTCAGAATGTTCCATCAATGAGTGTTGGGCAGCGCTCTGTTCTTTGTGGTGGTGTGCCGAGGAGGCAGCACCGAGGCGGGGGAGGCAGGCAGGATTAACATACTGGTGAAAAAGGCTGCCTCTGTTATGTGGCTGAACATGGACAGCCTGGAGGCACGGGCAGAGGAGGATGACGACCAAATTGAACTCTGTCTCAAACAACACTTCCCACCCCTCCTGTAAATTGATGCAGTGACCCCCTTTCAGATACCACCCGCTTCCTGCACAGAGCCTCATAGAACACCCTGAGTCCTTCCTGTCAGTTTACTGGTTACTCCTGAAGAAGAGCACCTAAATGACACTAGTCCAGTTCACAACTTTTGTGGGTTAATCGTCTGTGACACATTTGCCAAGGTGTACATACAGTATCTGTACAGGTCAGCACATATTGGCCTATTTCACATTGCTCTCCTCATAAACAGCTTATTATACCTGTGCAATCCTGGTTCCACATGACATCTCTGGACATATGATGAAATAAGGATACACAATGTCTATCCTTTCACATTATGCTATTCTTATCATTGAGTTTCAATTCATGCTTTCTATGGCAGTAATATTTATCACTGGCATCTTTTCACATGACACAGATACATGTGGGAATATATGGAGACAACAATATCAAATATGAATAGAGAGGACACAAATGGTCATTCTGAGGTGGAATTGTGTTTAAGAAGGTACAGATATAATAAAAACCATCAACTATGGTGAATTACATTCTGGTATTTACTGAGCAATTTCTAAATTTACTAAATAATAACTGTCTTGATATATACTGTGATATACAGGACTTCACACTATTTCCATGGTGGATCCAGGAGATTGTTTACAGAGGATTAACTTATCTATGTCCAATGAAATTTGACTAGAATAAAAATCTATCAATGCAAACTGGATATTTTTCCACGAAAAGGAGAAGGTTGCAGAATCCTGTTTGCAAATATTTCCAGGAGCAGCCAATGATCTTTGTACCGCCAGTCAAATGTTTACATTTCATGTGTCTCATGGTACAGTTATGATAGTGGAGTTTAGATGATAAAGAGCCAATAACGCCAGGGCAGTTGTAACCAGTATGTCCTGCTAGACAGCAGCCTTTTGTTACAATAACATGTAGTTTGGACTTGTTTGTGTCTCAGCTACACCTGACTGACTCATTTGCCCTCATGTGATTACTTAATTTATGCTCAATGAACGTGCTTTGCTCTTCTTTTCTCTCACTTGGCACTGTATGAAGCACCAGCATATGTAGATCATTGTCACAGAGAGGCTCATGAGGCGTGTGCTGAACATAATACTTGCTGTTAACTTCCATGAATGTGTTTACTCCTCAACACCTGTTTGTCTGACTAATCCTCTTTTCTTCTGTACAGGTGAAATCGCAGTCTGTTTTGTCATCATTAGTCATGGGGCCCAACTGTTGGTTTGTCACTAAGAATGAGTAAGCTTTGTAAAGCAGCAACAAAAAGGAGAGGCTGCATAGTATTTCTAACTACCCACACTATGGCACCTTATGTTCCGTATCATTTGTTAACACTCACACGGCTCATGACTTATTTCAAATGGCAAACTGTTGCCATTTATTGAATTGAAACTTGTCCGTGTATTGTTCCCCGATGAATCAGCAGCAGGTAAAACACATGACATTTCCAGAAGGACTGGCTTGGTGGTAGCTGAGCACAAAAGTACCCTTAAGTGCTTTATGACTTGTTTTGTTCTGATAAGATAACTAATTTTTGTGTCAGGGAAGTTTGACAGGTTAGAGTGCTCATGTACCTTTGGTACAGATTAAAGAAAACATAGAAGGAAGTTCTTAGTTAATAAATTATCTAGGTTTATGAATATTGTTGCAAATGAATAAAAAAACAAATCAGTGTTACTTATTGTGTAGTGTTTTGCAACAGCATAACCTTTAAAAAAGGTTAAATTTTTGTCCTAGGGGGTGTGTTTGGAAGTCACCTACAGTTAACAACAGCTTGGTTTCTGACAATGTTTGGTCTGAATGGGGGCCTCAAACTCAGGTCATAAGTCAAAGGTCAACTCCCTCCACTAAACATCACCACCAACTGCAGAGAATAGGAACTTCTGCCAGCAGACCAAACCCACTTGTGTGGTTTTACACCACATTTTTTTTCTGCCTTGCCCTTTACGTGACATCTCGGCCCGATTGTTCTAGTGGTCAGGCTGTCCTGGGCGTAAAGAGGATCTCTTCCATTACAAACACAAAGTGAAGAGGTCAATCAAACTGTTGTTCCTGCCAGAGAACTTTATGTCAGTGCCAGACAGTGCTGTTTGGAAACTGCACACTGGGGGTTGGTGCTGGGATTCGGGAACGTACAAAGGGTCTCTTGAATCATCACATTGCTGCAGCTACACAGAGAGACATTACACTGTTTTCTTCTGAGGCCGATTCAAGCTAAAATAGGTGCAATGTGTTAGCTTTAGTTGTATAAGCTGCAGCTGATTTCCTCACTGTCTCTTTTGGCCTACGTGTACTTGACACCCAGCGGCAGTTGATAAACACTTGCAGTTTCTACACAGCTCTGGGAAATAACCCTGCGAAAGAGGAACTATACCCTCTTGCCGTGCTTTCATTAGAAAGGATCACCAAAGCACCATGAAACACAAGAACACCGCGTTTTTGTGGTGAAAGAATATGTAAAATAATACAGCCAGATGGCCTTCTGAATGCCACATCGCCTTGCTCACACTGAACACTGGGAACTTTCTAGTGTGGGCTTTTGTGCACAGTGCTGAAAGTGTGCATTCATTCTCACAGGAGAGCATCAGCTGCTGCAGAAAAGCAGGTCTAATCCTGTACTCTTGGAGTGCCGGTTTATTCTGACTCCTCAATTGGCCAGTGTCATTCACTGAGCTTGGTAAATGATGAATAAATAAGATGACACGTAGAAGATACTTTGCACTATGTGCAAAAAAAAAAAAAAGGAATCTTCTTTTGTTTCTAATCTGAGATAAATGCTTCCTGAAAACTTCTTCAGTGTACTGGGGTTATTTTTGGTGAAGGGGGTTAACAGAGACGTGGCGAGTCTGTGTCCTCTGTCCTAATCAATAGCATCAGCAGGTCTGTCTGCAGGACTTTGTAGCCGGTGACATTTTCCGTACCTCACTGGCTCCTGCACTTGAAAGTCAAAAACTAATGAAAATTTGTTTGAGTTTAATTTGGGGTCTTTGGAAAGATGTTGAAACTGGTCACCTGTAAAACGAGCTACAGTCTAATAATGGCAACACTTTCATAGGTCAGAACTGTGTTTGTCAGCTCTTGACTCTTGTCACTTGTCCATTAATTGAAGACAACATTGCCTGCAGTGAGTAGCTGGATTTACCATTGATGCCAGTCGCATAGTGAGGAATGCTTTGAAATAAGTTACATTTAGAGGAATATCATAAACTTAAATCTTATTACCATAATATATTTGAGCCTTTAGTGTGCATACATGTTGAAATCTAAAATAATTTGAAACCATTTGAAATAACTCAGTAAAATAAAGTGTTGATGCAAGTTACAAAGGACTTCAAAATCCTGTAATAATGATTGCCAATTATGTTTCTACCACTATCCGTTCCCTGACTACAATGTAATTAAAAGTCTTTGAGAGGCTGTAAAGCAGAATTATTTTCCCTGTGAGGAATCTCAGCAGGCACAGCCAATAATTTGGCACTTACAAGCATTTGAGTTCTCTGCTGGTGCACAGGATTGTTGGCCAGAGGCCCCAGAGTGATGATTTCTCCAAGACGGTGATACAAAATATTCAGAGCATTAGGGACATTTTCCCGACAGTGAGCTGCAGCCATTTTGTATTTTAAGGCAGATCTTGGTAATATTGTCTTTTGCCAGTAAATTAGAGCAGGAGTGTCAAACATACAACCTGCAGGCCAAAACCGGCCCTTCAAAGGGTTCAATCTGGTCCATAGGATGAATTTGCAAAAAATTATACATAAGTCAAGAGTGTCAATGAGTCTTGACAAGTTATATTGATCATAAACTTAAATGCCGTGTTTTTCAGTTGTAGATGCCTGTTATTAAATGTTTTGTGCCTTTGTAGATCCATTATTGTAATGCACATGTGTAAATGATAAGCTGAGGTATAACACTGATAAAATGGAATGGAATTTCAGATTGTCCATGGTTGTTCAGGTTAATCACATTTTTTGTGAAAAAAAAAAATCTAATGTAAACATTTTCATACTGTAATATTACTTTTTTTTGCTCTAAAACAAAGAGAAAAATATGGAGTTGTCATTATTTATTATATGATTGGTAATATTATAGATTGTTATGCTACTATTTTATCAGTCTGACCCACTTGAGGTCAAACTGGGCTGTATGTGGCCCTGGAACTACAATGAGTTTGACACCTCTGGATTAGACGATGATGGACAAAGTTGCTACTGTCGACGGAAAAGCATTCAGCGTATTTGTAGAAAATGGTGCATGAGATCTTGCCTCCACTGCTCTATGTTTCAACAAGGAAGCTGAAAAAATATGTCTCTTTTCCATGAGCTCAATAAAATGTCTGGTTACTATTGCTGTATGTAATTTTTTAATATGGATGTAGGTGAGAGATCTGCAGAAGGAAGCTGTATACTTGCAATTTCTGGTATTGCATCCTACCGTGATTTTGGTATTTATAGCTTTATAAATCTTTTTATTTGTTTGTTTTTCAATAATAGGTCAACAGACAAATACAGAACAGGTGTTGGATCCATTAAAAATCATCACCAATCACAAGACATAGCAAACATTACATATGCATACAAGCCTATAGAAAACTTACACTACAAATGCTGTTAGTAATAACATATAAAGCAGCCACTATTCACATATACATGTTATTCTATATTAAAAAAAAAAAAAAACAGTCCTATGGCTCGGCTGTTACCAAGGTACCCGTGTCACATGAGGACATTAGGGATCTACAGGGATTTAATGTTTAGGACAACATAAAAGGACCCTATGTCCATGATTCATGCACGCAGACATAGATTTGATGGTGCGTTTAAGGCCAAATCACCCACATAACATATTTTTTTCATTGCATTTTTTTTTTTCTCACAAGTCTCTGCGGTGGACGAGCGTGTCGCCCGTCAGATGCATCATCTGAATGCGTGGAAGCAACCTGTGGTGAAACTTTCAAGTAACTCGTGCTGTGCGGTGCATTTAGGGACACCCTGTACCCAATGAATGAGCAGCTAGTCTGACGATGCTGCCGAGCGCTGCCGGTCGACACGCCCCCAGCATGGATACAACCAGCAGGAACAGGCGCTCAGGAGACACACTCACTATGCTGGAGAGTGTTTGAAGCAGCGATGGGAGTTAACACATCCAAGTTTCTAGAGTTCCTGTTACCGGCGCCGTTGCACTAAACAAAGACTGTTTTTTTCTCTCTCTCTCTCTCTGAAGGGGCTTGTGCGCATTTTTGTCCGAGGCGTTTCTGTCACAGGATGTTGATGATATTGGAAAGCCGGGTAAGATCATAAAGTCAGGTCTCTCTGATGAGAACGACCTCCTCCCTCAACACCACACAAAGGGAACCACGGAACAAGTACTTTTATTTTATTTTATTTTTCTTCCCACGCCATCATTTTTATTTTTTGAATGTCATTAAGAAGCAGAGGGAGCTGTTTCAAAGACAAAATGGATCACTTTGCAGCAGAGTGCCTTGTCTCAATGTCCAGTCGTGCAATTGTTCACGCTCCAAAAGGGAATAGAGAGATTAAACCAGAAATCCCGTCCTCTTCCAAGAACGGAGAGGAAATTAAAGAGCCTTTGGTAAAAGACAACTCCTCTCTCTTTGTGGTCGCGCGGATTCTGGCGGATTTTAACCAGCAGACTCCCAACAATGTTGCCGAGCAGGCAAAAATAAAGGATGACAGCATGACTAACCTCATAGATGATGGAAACTCTGCCACACCTACCACCATCTCCGATCCTTCGCTCAAACAAAGAGGCAAAAGATCGAGAGGTCGAACTGAGCAAGAATCACCTCAGAAAAAGCACAAATGCCACTATTCAGGTTGTGAAAAAGTTTATGGCAAATCATCCCACCTCAAAGCCCATCTAAGGACACACACAGGTCAGTTGGATTGGATGTTTGTTGCTGTGCTGAACATGACTTATTGCGGTTCCGTTGCTTTGTATGAGAATGGATGAGATGGTTAAAACTGAACATACTGATATGAAAAAAAAAAAAAAAAAAAGAAAAAAAAAGCAGTGCGGTTTCTGTTACAGTAAAGCCGATGTTTGTTCTGAGGAGGGGACAGACTGTCACTGCTGTGTTTATGGAGTCATATGAGCGGATCCACCCCAGCTGAACTCATTCAGGACTGTACTTTGCAGTATCACCCCGATTGGTGCATAGTTTAATAACTGCATTGCTCCTTTAAGTTGAATAAACTTTGAGAAACGTCCTTTTAATTTAAGGGGGAGGGAGGGAGTCGAAAATAGTGCCACTCCCACTCCAGTCTCTGAGCTTTGTCACGGCTTTCCTCTTGCACCCCCCCACTCTCTCTCCTGCATTGGAGCGAGTACAAACCGAAACTGCAGTGCAAATGCAGAACAAAATTACACATATCACATTTCCAGCGATCATTAAACAGCACTGATTAAAGTTTGATTTCAGTGGTTTCCAACAACATCTGGTGTGCACTGCATAAATTAGACAAGTATGCATGCAAAAAAAAGTTTTCAGAATCAGTCCAGTAGGTGTACCGTCAACACTGCAGAGTAAAGGATGGTAGGGGTCCGGTAGGCTGTGTTACATTTGACCTCCCTGAAGAACCAAACCTCCACATTTGCTCTGTGCATTCCGCAGGATAGGATACTGAGTGGTGGAAAGAGATGTAGATGGGCTCAAATTGGGGGGTAGATAAGAGCTGTGCAGTCGCCTGTCTGCCCAAAGCCCTTTGTTGTGATGTGCCACACCCCCGCTAGACAGACTGCCAGCTGATCTGGCCAGCAACAGACTCGGCTAGCTGAGCCTAGACTGAGCATCCTTTCTGCTCTGTAGACTGCAGCTCACACTCCCACTTCCCACCACTGTGTCCTCCATCCCTCACACACGAGCATCAGCTTAACAGAGCAGAAACAAAAACACACCTCTGAGGCCCACACCACAGTCACCGTCTGTGAACTTAACCCGGCTTCTCAATCTGAAGTGAACATTTCAATCAATACTGGGGAAGGAATAGTGGGAGGAACGCCCACTTGACATTGAGCTCCTCTTTGCACAGTTTACCCCGTCGTTTTCTCACGATATTACACATTTCTGAGCCATCTTTGCTGATATAATGTAAGAATACCACTTCTTTTACCACATCTTTTCAGTAATAGGTAATAATGCATTGGTATGTTTGTGCTTTAGTTATTTCAGTCCTCATGCACATTCTAATGCTGGCTGCAGGTATATATTTGCAAAAATGTGCTATGAGGATGAATAATTGCTCATGCATATTCAGAAATTAGTCCATGTCACTCTGCATTATTATTATTATTGTTATTATTATTGTTATTTCAGAGTGCAATAACATTGTCTGTGTTCACATGATATGTTTAATGCAGTTGTATTGTTGTCTGTCAGCCCAGCCCTGTCAGGTTTTTCCTTTGCTTCTCTTTCTTTCTTTCTTTTAGGATATAGGCTTTGTGATTGGCTTTTAGACTGATAATAAGAGCCATTTCTGTGTATTTGATTGGTGGCCACAAAATGTGAGTCATCTTAATAAAGCTGCCATGTCTCAGCCAAATTTGCGGCAGCGCTCACAGTGAGCCAGCCTCCAGCAGCTGGTGTGCTTCCCTTCACCCCTGACCATGTGTTTTTAGTGCAGTTTCATTGCTCTGTATTGGCCCTGCCCTTGTGTCTTTGCCTATTAAGCGTTTCCTTTGGCCTGCCTCTGTGCCTTCCCAGGTCTTGCTTCATGATTGGTTTGCGTTCCATAAATTCTGCTAATAATGACTCTTTCTGCTTATTTGATTGGATAGTCCCAGAATGTGGGTCATCTGAGTTCATCTCGGCTGCCTCAGCCAACCTTGCAGTGCTTTCCTATACACTCTCTCAGTGTGCCTCCTTTCAGCCTGTACTAGTAGAGTGAAGAGAGAATGGATTCCAGCTCAGTCAGTCTCAGCCAAACACCACTATCTAATTGATGGGGGAAGCACAGTTATAGACACTAACAAAGAGCTAGGGACCAGGCGTCCTCACTTGACTTCTGTAACGCCCAAACCCTAATCATCTCAGCTTTTGCAATCGCTTAGTATGAGATTTGTCAGTGTCAGAGGAGCTGAAACCTGAGCTTTATTGTGTCTCTTAGGCAATGCCTACACTACTTAAAAAAATCAGTCCTATTACTAGTTTAGAATGAGCTTCACCCAGAAACAACATCTTGAGACAAACAGTTTAAAAGATATGTTATAGTGATTTTTTTTGTTGTGATTTTTGTTTTTTTGTGGATATTGACTGTCACTTAGTAGATAGTTTTTGTTTTGTTTTCTGAGGTTTTGAGATCTTTTAAAGGATAACTTTGCTGCCAGTCTGGTATTTAGAGGTTGTTGGACATTCTTTTGAGATGCTCAAAGAATGAAGAAATTACAGAACATACACCCGATGGGTTTCATGAGAAACAGTTCTTTAAATCAGAGCGTTCCTCACTGTAAATCAGAAAACTGTCATTAGCAAAGCTTGCAGATGACCCCAAGAAAACAACATATTTAAAGCATTTAAAGGTGTTAAAATGGAAGATTAAGGATCAGAGGTTTAATTTTAGGTTTTCTTCTGTAACAAATGTGTAAGACTATAAGAGGGACGCTGGGATGTAGCAGACATGGGTCTACATGCTGAATTCAAATCTTCTCATTATACTGCACTGAGTTTGATGGCGAGGAATCTGCAGCAGTTTAGGGGTCTAAGGTTACTAGACAGCTTTTGTCTGATCGCCTGGTGTGAGAAGCTGGGTGTTTCTATCTGACCCATACACTCTATCCTGTTGTATGGAAAATGCAATCATGTAGCACTGATATATAGATGAACTTGTTTCCAGCTGGAAGAAATGAGGGCAATAAACATGCAACTACTTCTGATTCATTCCTTAAACTTTTTTACCACAAGCTGGTTTCTTTTCATTCACTCTTTTTTGTTGACGCTGTGTCTTAAGAAGCATAAACGACTTAAACAATGAGGACCCATTTTCCCAAGCACTCTTGTGGTCATGAAGTACATGGTGTTCTCTGAGAGGCCTCATTACTGCGCTCTGGTCATGTCATGCAGACTGCCATTGCCAAAAAGGAGAGATGGCCCCTGACAAGCTCATTACAAGTCATGTCTTCCTCAGAAAGGAGAGCCCAGGCCTTTTGAGGCCCCTGCTGCTGGCCTTCACAAAAGGCCATCTTGTCACTGTGCAAGACCTATTCGAAAACTGTTCAAATCACCAGGAGGGACCAGGTCAATATTTCTCAAAGACAAAGAGCATAATGACATATTTTACAGTTGGTTTGACATTTTGTCAGGGCCTCTTTTGTCTTCTGCTGGGGGTATCTCTAATACCACGAAATGGCTGTAAAGCCCTTTACTGTATGTCCTAAAAAATAAGTGGCACCACCTGGCAGCACAGATCCACTGCCATGGAGACCTAGTTATTCATCCATGCTTTCTATTTTTAGCCAAATAACTGTGGTTAATGACACTTTTTTAAACATGAAATTATCCCAAATTCCACATGGAAAAAGAAGCAGGAGTCTGATTATATACACTGCATCCCTGCCAGTGGTTTTATATTTGGCCCACACCACTGCACAAAGTGCACAGTGTTCCTGTGTGGCTGGTGGCACTGATGAGGTAGCAGGGTGGAGATGGGGTTTTCCTGCTCTTGCTTGAGCCTGACCTTGGCACAGAAATGGGTAAAAACTCTAATGGGGCACAAGAGGTCAGTCTGTCTACCTGGTTTCCAACACCCCTTCCAGTTGAGCCATGTTCTCTCTAACATATCACTGAGCTGTGATTCCTGAGTCAGGTGCTGCACAGTCCCCAGTTATCCCAGTTCTTGTTTTTTTTTGGTTTTTTTTACCGTAAATGAATTAACAGGAACACAAAGCTATTGGTGTTTCCTGCTGTAAGGTGTTTATCTAAAAGCAGTTCTCATTAATGAAATCTGGCCATGAACAGCATGTGTAGTAGTTCTACAGTATGTCTCCAATAGAAACAAGGAATTAGTTAAATCTACTTTATCCTCAGGATGTAAATAAAACCAAAGCAGAGCCACCCTCCTGCTTGTTCTAATCCCCTGGTGTGCTGCTGCTGCTCTGTGTAAGACGTCTCTGAGGCATGTGCTGGTGTCCATATGCATTCATGTAAAGCTAACATTAGGAATATTTCTGATGAATGTTGGTGTAACTGTAATGAAGCAGCCAAGCATGCATGGTGGACACTTTGAATGTTGAAAGAGCCCTGTCACACAGTTCCCTGGCTGTGCTGCTTTCAATGGCCCACAGGGCTCATGTATTCTTTAGCTAACCTTGGAGTTCTTCTATAAAAGCAGCTCTGTCTTCTCTATCCAGCCCCTCCCATCCTTCTCCAGACTGCACAGCAAAATAGGTACTGTAGGTGTTGTATTGCGAGGCCGAGCCCTGGCCACGGCTTGTGGCGTGGTCTTGATTACCAGCGGCAGGAAGAGAGGGATACAGACCTGTAGAACACTGTGCATTTTTTCACCTCCACTGTTCAAAAACCACCAACCGCATCTTGCATGCGAAGGGAGGGATCTGCAGTACAAAGAGGAGAATATACAGAGTACAGTGCGGCAGGGTGGGGGTGGGGTTAGATTCTAGGATATACTGTCAATGCCCTCCATTGATGTAGGTCATTTATTCAGCTGCATCTGCAGCTAATCTGATTAACGTTTGAAGGGCTATGACCTCTTCAGCAGAGAACACCCCTGTCAAAGTAACACTTATAGGGTCCTGTCTAAGAGTAAGGCTCTGACTGTGTCCACTGTGTTCAGCACAGCTTGAATAGGAGAGGAATGGCTGAAATTGCTGTGTAGCTAATGTCAGGGGGAGTGTTTTGTCTCTAGCTGTGGTGTTTATGTTTTTGACGATATGTTAAGGTGTGTCCCCCTTTCTTTGTGTGATAAATCAGAATGTGGCAGACCACGACATACTGGGGTGTGGCCCTGAGCACAAGATGAAGACAATTTTATAAAACTCTTGGGGTAAGGCGTGCATACTAATTTCACTGTGAAACATGAAATACCTCCTGTACCACCAGACTGTCAGGTACAGTGCTGGGTAGCTGGCACCATCTGCTGTAATCACAGTCAGTTGAGGCCTTTCAAGATCTAGCTGCGGTCTTTGTTTGGTGCAGATTACTAAGGGTGTCTGTCTCATATGAGCGATAGTGTCGGACTCCATCAGTGGAAAGAGTTTGCATTGTAGTGAGAGTCATGGATGATGAGACATCCCTGCTCCCACCTGCAACTGAGGACAAACTGTAAACACCCATTAATGGCTGCAGCTGTTTGCATGTCCTTAGTTAACCAGGATTTAAAAGATAAGGAGACTGTCTGCAACACATCAAGGCTGCAGGTTGTTTTAGAATGCACTCAAGGCTGAAAGAGAGTGCCCACTTTAACTAATTGAGGCAAATGTGATGAGCTAGTCAATGCAGGCAAGCCATCCCTGCCTTTCCCTAAAGAGTTAAGGAGAGAAGGGTAATGTATGGCTAAGTATGTGCTGGAATCAGACCGTCACACTCGACCCCATTGCATGTCTGTGGGTGAATGTCAATAGGCCTGTTTTGTGCGGACCAAGGCGAGTGAATTACGGTTAGTACGCACAGCCTGTCTGATTGAAATGCATTACAGGAGTGCCTCTCCTGCTGGGAGCGAGGCTGCTGCTATTGTTCACAACCTGACAGCTATAGGCCCACAAGGGGAGGCAAGCTATTCAACAGCAAGCAAGGTCCCTCTCAATAAAGACAAAAGATGATAATAGATCAGTGCTTTGCGAAGTTTCTGCTGAAGAAGCTTAAGCCTGTCCACAACCCAAGCACCTGACCCACCCAAGGGTCCCTTGTTACTCCTGCAAATTATTCATGTTTGAGACAAACATGTTTTGACTGAGAGATTTTCTTGGTAATTTGACTCCTCTCCCACTGAGTTAATCTTTCATAGACAAACAGCCACGTAAACAGTTGGTCCAATCTCTGATGTGTTTCAAATCAAGCGATGCTGTTTTGTTTTTTGTTTTTTTCTTCTTTCTGGAAACCACAGAACTTTGTAAGCCTTTGTTGTTATTTTTGCAAAAGTGGAGCCTACATATGTTACTGTGTGAACAATGAAAAGAGTAGCTACAAAGCCTTAATGTATATTTATTGTTCTGCACACATATGTTTGTGTTTGTCATCTGGGCATGTGATGGTGCGTGTAGAGGGAGAGGCCAGCTGCATTTGGGTTAACCCTGTCTACTCCAGTGGTTTATGTTGAGGGACCCAGCAGTCATTTTCGTATTATCCAAAATCCCGTGGATGGTTGTCTGCTGGCAGAGTAGCTGGCTCCTGGTTGGTTACAGGTCATAGTCTGTTGTAAACACGCAACTAAATTACAGGATTGTGCTGAGCCCTTCCACTGGAGTTTGTGGTGTCCCTCTTATTTCATGTTGCCAAGCTGGCTATGCCACTAAGTCAGTGCAGAAATGAGGTAGCTCCAACTCTACTGAGCTGTGAACTACTGTCTGACTGAATTTTATTTCCTCGCTTTGGCTGTGTGCTCTTAAAAAGTCCACACAGGGTTACCTAGCACCTTGTTTTTGTTCTGAGCTCTGTAAAAGATATTTCCTCTTCTGGTTTTCACTCTGCAGTGTGAACAAAGTTGACTTCAAGGTGATCTCAGATGTATCCACAAGAACAGTTTTTTTCCATCTCACCCTGCAGAGCTATTTACTTTAGCTTTCTTATGGCAGCCTCACATGGAGTTTTCAGCTGTACACTGTATGAGTTTGGCCCATGCCTGAGGACACACCAGGAATGTTATCTACTCTCGTTTAAAATGCTGGTAGCTCGAGTTGGAGCAGGTGACTTTGCCCAGTTCCTGCTGCTGTTGCTCACGTCAAAAAGCGATTTGATCTCGCCTTTGCAGACAGCATCCCTTACACCTGGCAGATGAACTGAGATTCTGTTTCTCTTAACCATTTCTGTGGAAACAAAGGAGACAAACTTATGCAAGATATGAATGGGAGGAGGAGGCAGGGAGAGAAGCAGACACGAGCAGTTTATTTACTGACCCAGTGGCCTCCGAGGGAACAGTTACATAACAAGAGTACCTGTGACAAAACCGCATCGCCTTGGGGGGGGGCACTGGTGCTTAGTACAAGTACAGTTGGCGTGCATGATGTAACTCACTTACGGGTAACTGGGTCACTGTGTTCGTTAGGGAAAAGCTTCCCTCATTACTGCCCCTCTTCTCACCCTCTCCAACTGACACATTCTGAGAAAGACAAACCACACCCTGGCTGTGGCACGCTGCCACAGATTGGATAACCATCAGTGGGCCCTGGTGTCACAGTCACCACGGTGCCCTGCTGTGACAACAATAGAACTAAATAGGAAGAAGAGCAGGGTAAGGGGAGTAGCTTGTTGCATTTTTTTCCAGCAGAGATGCTGAGTAATAGCTGCAACCTATTGAAATATCTAGGAGAGTGACATCCTCCTACCAGTGGAGGTAACAGCCCCTATCATTATTTCGACTCAGGATCTAAACATTTGTTCCATAAGCCTCCTCACTGGTTAAAAAAAAAAAAAATCAGGTTCCGTTTTCCTCTTACTATCCCCATTCCTCATGTTATGAAACAACTACAACAATTAACTGGGGCATTACATGCTTTTATCTTTATGTAAGGGAAAAATTCAAGGCTGACATTAAAGCAGCATGACTTTTAATGCATATTCATATTATGACCTAAATGCCAAAAGGCAATTAAGCATGTGGTGAAAATGGACAGCATTTGCATTAATTCTGCATTTTCTGAGAAGTCATGGGGCTCTAAATAATTTGATGCATCTTGGTGAGTTGCTGTTGGATACCTGATGCTTCCACTATGACTGCATTACTGTATCAGGGCAGTTAGATGGGATATCTCAGCCTAGCTCTCTGGTGTCTGGTTAAATATTAATGCTGTTGGATCCGTTACACTGGTTATTGAGCCTTAAGCAGCCTGCAGAGCTTAGCTCTACTTTTTAGCCAATAACTCATTTTGCAGTGCCAGGTTGCTGCACCGGCTGTTTCTCTGGCTAATAAGGTATGAAATCAGACTAACAGTCTCTTCAATGAGATTAGTGCCTTAAAAGTTAAACTGCCCCTTTTCCTTCACTAGATATATGTTATGAGGAAGGTGTAATGCAGAGCAGGGAAATTAGGTCAAACAACTACAGCATCTTCATCTTTGAGAACTGAAACCCATAAATGTTTGCAGGACAAAAGGATGTGTCTCTTGGAGGGGAGTAAGAATAGACTGCATACTGTGTAAATTATCACATGCGTGCACATATATATGTGTCAGTTACAACTGACTTACACTAAGGCCGGTATCAGCCCGCAGCAACTGTATTGGGAAGGGCTGACAGAGTTTGTCTGGAGCTGAGGTGAGGCGTCAGAGGCAGGAACACAGACTGGGCTGTCTAGACTTGCTCTGTCTGTCTGCATGTTTTGTAACCATGCAGTATAAGGGGGAGGGCCTGAGACAAGTAGTGCACTGAGTTCTTGTTTTTTGAGACTCACTGGCATCAGGTAGCATATGAGTGTTTGATGGTGAACAGCACTGTTTCCATTGTGGCCCAGAGGGAAACCACAGAACAAAGAGAGCATTTGGCAGGCCTGTTCTTATGTTCTCATTTGTCATGCCACCTATAAACATTCATGCATCTCACTGTCTGTTCCTCAAATGCCTGGCGTAGGTTTGCACGTGATGATTGATTATATTCTTATACTCATGGAAGAACCATAACATTAGAAGAATACATCCTGCCCTTCGCTATAGCACTGCAAGGTCACACTGGTAAAATTAGAATGCTGGATGTAGCTATTGTCAGGCAGAAACTCACTGAAATGGAACTAAAAGGAACACAGTATTAGACATATTGGCCAGTGGATGCAGAACGCTGCATTTAGTCTCCATACACACTGTTTCCACATCAGAATAGAAGGAAACCACAAGATATATAGTACCATCTGGCTTTGAGTAGATTTGTGTCAAAGCCCACTTTTATAGCCTGATGGAGGGGGGAAGGGTATAATTTCCCATGTGCCGAGTCACAGATAGTTGCATGTTGGAAAATGGGCTGGGTAACCATTGTGAGTATGATTAGCATCTGGAGCTTAGATAATTAAACTCTGTCTGTTTCTTTAGTTCTGCACAAATTTGAGGTGATTTACCAAAAAAAAAAACCCACACTGCAGCTTTTGGTGACTCGCATATTTCAAATGAGTTTTGAATCGTTCTACATATCTTTCCCCATACCGTATCCAAGATTAATAATGACCTTGTGATTGTTACTCCTTAATGACTCAGACACTGCTATGTACACAAAACAGCACAGTCTTGTTCAGCTGGCCTCGTCTTCTCTGAAAAAATGTCTGCTAGCTATGCGTGGCCATGCAGG
The DNA here is from genome assembly GCA_037367295.1 of Apogon hyalosoma. NCBI lineage: Eukaryota > Metazoa > Chordata > Actinopteri > Kurtiformes > Apogonidae > Apogon > Apogon hyalosoma. The sequence continues at coordinate 21,689 of JAPQRP010053429.1, read as the reverse complement.
GTTCATGACTGAGGAACTTGTAAACACCTTATAATGATTCACTTCTGTCTCTGTGGTGAGACGTTTGGTGTATTTAGTTTTGTTAGCTGCTGTCTGTGCAGCAATATGCACACATCTGTGAGTATCATTATTATTACATTCTTATTATCCAGTATTATCAGTATAATTTTTCAAACTAACAGTGCCCTCATGCTCTTCTTAGTAACTAATCTGTGTAATTTTACCTTTACTGGAACAAATTAATTAATTTTACATTGAGGCCACTCTGAGGTCAACAGCATATTGCCACTGAAATGAGGAAAAAATGTACATAATAAAATACAAACAGTCCCCCCAGTTCATCGTAAAGGCTTGTCAACAAATGTCTAATGATAAAATTTCCCACAGAGATTTTCATTTTACTGCAGATGCTTCTGATATTAGTTATTGGCCCATGACATTGGTTGATCTGTATTTATAATGTGGTACATTCATTGAAATTTTCAAACAGATTTGCAGTGTCTGCAGTCCACAAGACATGATGTTCACTGATTTAAATGCCACCTCTTCTTGTCCATCTGTGCAGCTGATTTTCATGTCAGTGTGAAATAAAAGGAAGGCAGCAGCTGCTTAGGCCTGAAAAGCGCATTTATTCAAATTGGGAAAAAAAGTGTGACTGTCCTCATATTTGATCAGCAGTAACGCAAAGTAAATATGCTAAATGTAATGACCAACAAGCAATGACATGTTTCCTTCCTTCTGTGTGTTGCAGGAGAGCGGCCTTTCCCGTGTACCTGGCCGGACTGCAGTAAGAAGTTTGCCCGCTCAGACGAGCTCGCCCGCCACTACCGCACCCACACGGGGGAGAAGAAGTTTGGCTGCCCACTTTGTGACAAGCGATTCATGCGTAGCGACCACCTGATGAAGCACGCCAGGCGCCACTCAGACTTCCAGCCTGGCATGCTGAAGAGGCCCCATGGCGGCAGCAGCGGCGGAACCACACGTCCCAGCTCCCTCAGTGACTACAGCCGCTCGGATGCCTCCAGCCCCACCCTCAGCCCCGCCCTCAGCCCAGCCAACTCGCCTTAAACTGAAACCCAGTCGCACTTTCCGCCTCCGACCTGCGAGGCCTGTGTTTTCGTCATAACACTTGTGTTGCACAGTTGTCAGCGAACCCCCCCTTGCTATTCCTGCGCTTGCTGTGGTGTACCATAATGTACATAACTGCTTATTGTAGTGCAATTACTTGTGTGATCCTAAAAGAAGGTAATATCTTTCCCAGATGGCAATATTTGCATCCTGTACCATACGTCTGTATTTTTTAGCTTCTGATCATGGCTAGTTGTCCAATGTATGTTTGCAGTTAGCTAAACAAGGTTTAGAAGAGAAAAAACAGACACCCTGACAAGTCTTATCAGTTTTTTTTTGTTTTCTTAGTTTTGGTTTGTTTATCTTATTTTAAGTTTTAGAACAGGCGAGGAGAAGGGGTACACACACACCTCAGGATTGAAGACAGTTGCTCTTTCTGTAATACCACAGTACTTAGTAGTACTCACATCGACTGCACAATATACTCATCACTTTACTCTGAAATTCAACAGGGGTTGAATTTTACGCCCTGCTCAGGGATGGCCTTGTTAGCTTGAAAGAATGAACACGGTGGAGAGAAACATACAGTACATATATAGCAGCCTTACACTCAACACAATTTGCACTCTTTGTTTTTGTTGGTTTCACGTTTGAGGAAACTAGCCCGACGGTCATACGGTCAGTCATACACAATACTCTTGTTCTGTTCTGCCTCGTGTTCTGGGGATTTATGTCTAATGTAATTGCTGTGTGTTAAGAAATGATCCCCGAACCCTCACCTCAGTCAACAAAACACATCTGTTCCTCCACAGCAATGGTAATATTTATTTACCATTACACTGAGTTGAGTTTGTATTTCATTAAACAGTGGTGTGCAGGGTATACTGTGTGAATCTGCACTGTGGGAGGATCGAGATATTATTGGGTTAACAGTTTTTATAAATATACTCAGTCGAAGAAACTTTAGAACCTTTAAATAGAGACAGTTAAGTTTCAAAGCAGCTGTTCACGCTTTAAAAAGTGGTGCATCATCAGCCAGTAGTTCACACAAATGGACACAAAGGGACTTTAGTTGAAACAATATTTATCCCTCTCTGAAGCACATAGGAAAAAGTACCAAAGACAAGAGTGAATGAAAGCTTTCTATTCAGTCTTGTAAGCTGCCCTTCATTGAGGCCTGAGGCTGGTGGTTGGCAGTATCGCAGGTAGAGCCAGACAGCCTGCTCTCTTCCCTCCTCCTGGCTCAGCCTTTTGTGGCCTCCCTAGAGGAAACAGCTGCATCCCACAAGAAGCTATTCACAGCCCACAGGAGGAGTGGTAACATGCCATTCCCGGGGAGTCCTTTCTCACCCATCTGGCTCTACCTGTCTTGTCAGAGAATGAGTCCTGTGGTGAACCTCGACGCTTGCCAAATTGCAGAATGTTGCCTAACTTGGGGGTCAAATGTAGGCCACAGCGTTGGGCAGAACGAGGCCGGGCTGCGACACGGTAGAGCACAGTGGGAACAAAGCAGCTATCTGCAATAGACAGGCAAGAGAGGGCAAGTCCTGATAAAAGAGGAGAGGTTTATCATGAGCTGAGCAGCACAGAGGAGGAGACACTCAGTCGCAGGCGCCCCCTTCTCCTCCTCCATCCCAACTCCCTTCCTCCCTTCAACTGTAGAACTGTGAGTGGAAAAAAATGCCTGTAATTTGTGGGTTGATCCAACCTACAATATGAGTGTAGAAAGAGAATGAACAACAGTACTACCTAGACAATGTTAGCAGAGTGAGTGGGATGTACCCAACTCCATCCGAAGCACAGGGAGAAATCCTCTACTACTGCTGGAGAGTCAAATTTCACAGCGCCAAGGAAAACTCCAAATTAATTCTGATAAGTCCAAGCTCTCAAACAGCTGCTTTAAAACTTCTCTCTCGCAACAAGGGGGCTTTTAAACTGTTGTATAAACATCTGAACCAAAATGAACATATCAGCAAAGTGCAGTGCTCACCAGCCTCACGTCGTCCTGCCTGTGAAGCTCAGATGTCCCGTGAGAAAGCTGACTTGTGTTTCTAGACAGACATGCCTCAATAAGTCAGGCAAAAGGCACAGTAAAACCTTCCATGGAAACGGGCACCACTATCAAAACTGCTGCAGCCCCGCTAGTCTGTGTTATGCCTACGTTTTCTTTTAATGCTTCAGCACTACGGTCGGAAATAGTTTCATCCAGGCACCATCCACATTGTCGCTGTCATGGATTGCATGTGCTAGCTTCGGCCGCGCCAACCCTCACCACACAGTCTCGTGCTTCACACTATATGCATGTTAACAACTTCGCCCTGAATGCTTAGAGGGTTTTTGAGGCGCTCAAGCAGGTGGAAGTTCATGAATGGCAGGCCTTGTCCTTCGTTCTCCACAGCAGCCATCTCTCTTTAAAGTTGTGAAGAATCCGCTCTGTCACATCCTCCAGAAAGAAAACATCCCTTATTTAGATCAAATGCAGTAGTTTCCTCAAAATGCCACATGTTAAAAACCCAACCCTCTGTAAGATGAACTCTGTTAAAATAGTTTCCAGGCTGCAAGATGACACTTTGAATGCCACAGATCAGCAGCTCTCAGTGAAAGACACACTGAGAGGATCATAGATTTACCATTTCTGAGAAAAAAAGAACTTTGATTTTGACAAACAAACTCTTCGAATCGCTGTTGAGCAGCTTCTTTTGTGGTATCTATCCATGAATTTTTGTTGTAGTCAATTTCTGACTTGGTTTGTAGTGTAATTTTCTCCTGCAAAAAAAAAAATCTTAGTAGCTTACCCTCAAGTAGGTTTCAGTAATCACTTTGAATCCATAATCTGCACATTTACCTCAGGGTTAACATCCGCAAAGCAGATACGGGACAGTTTGTGGATTTTTTGTAGTTGTATGTTAACATCAGTTGCTGCACAAAAATATTTGCCAGCCTCTATGGTGTTCCTGGGTGCTTCGTGCTCACTGCTGGTCAGTGTCGGACCACACTGGAAACACAGGAACGCCTCTGTACGGGCCCAGCTCCTACCTTGTCTCCATAACAACCTAAGTCTAAGCCTTAGTAAGCGCTGAGCACTCTGGAGCTGATTTCAGCAAAATGCCCCTTTAACAAGCAGACGTACAATAGGCAAAACGAAGCTCCTACAACCTGATGATAATATGACTGTAACAGTGCAAACATCCCAGTCGATCCATCCATCCAGACTGCACCAGTGACATACAGGCCTCCACAGGAAGCGTCTCATGACTTATACTCTCACTGTACCAAATCTACTTGAATAATTCAACACAAAAGGCCATTGAACACAGTTTTGTACATGTCCATTTTTACTGTACTTGCTTTTGTTGTCAAATAATAATGATACACTTAACCTCTCTGAAGAAAAGTGTACTATAATCTGATCTTTTGTTAAGTTTGTTTATGATTTTCTTCTCGAGGTTCTTTTTTTGTCTTCAGGTCATTTCAGCAGTTCTTTTGAACCGAACACAGCATTTAGACTATTTTTATCGAGCTGTTTAAAGGCACCATTTAATCACATTACTTTAACCCTGTTTGGGGTTCACCCCTTTAATTACAAATGCTTAATACTCTGATGTCAGGATGCAGGTTAATGCAGTTAGCCTGCCATCCACAAGTTCTCCTAAAAAAAAGAGTTTGGGGGTATCTGGTGAGACAAGAAAAAATTAAACCTTTCTGACCTCTATGTATGTCAGTTTCAGATGGAGTAATTCATTTTCTTAATTTAGATTCTTTTGAAAGTTTTCCATAAGAATAGAGACCACAGCATTGTGAGTTAGCAATGTAGTCATAATTTTTATTATTGCTTTTTTGCCTCATATGAAATGTTGAAGCTTGTATATTTTTCAAAATCATACCTCTTAAAATATTTCGCTTATGTTGTACCTTCATATCTTTTAAGAAACATCCATCATGTAGCTTACTAGACAAGCAGCACAAATGTGCTCGTGATTTTATTTGTCCCTACTTGAATGAAAACAAAAGGAAAGAGACACTTTTTTTCTGTTAAAGAAAACACTGGGCTACATTTTATATTATTCATCCCGTGTTGTCAGGGTCCTGCACATCCTTGTAGATCTTTTCAGGACATAATGAAATCTTATTTTTGTTATTTTTACCGAGCTCTCATATTCTTGTTGGTTAAAGCATTTTCTCTGTGAGGGATGATGTCAATTGTAAATTACTATGAAACTTCATGTCAGCATTTGTAATCCAACCTTAAAACCATTATCCCAGTTCGATTACAGGCAAAGAAACCACACAAAGACAAGTGTACCAGTGAATATTGTTTTCTCTGAATTACAAAACATGTTTAATGGAATTGATTGTTGCTTGGTATGTTAAGAACTAACATTAATCTTATTTAAAAGCTTCTCATTAATTACATGAATATATCACTGATCAACTGAAATATTCAGAAGGACGATCTCAACATATGAACACGGTCGATGCAATTGTGTGCCAAAACTATAATGGTAACTACATGATAAAGATGTTGAGGGTAAATGAACCTATCTATTATCAAACATTTAACGAACTTGTACAGTTTTATATAAAGTGTGACATGTTTTTATGTTATGTACAGGATTTAATGAAGCAACTCTGCATATTTGATATGCAAGTGTTCTAAGTTTAATATTTCTTTTCTGCTTCATGTAAACATTTTGATTGTGTAGCTTTGTTTTCATTTGGTTCTTGTTATTTAATTTTTTTCTTCTTTTTTTTGCTGTACAATACACAAGCAATGTATAATGGCTTATTGCAGGTATTTTGACATAAACAATCTTAATTATAATGAACGCCCAACCATTCCAAAGGATTGAAAATTGCATTTGCTATAAATGTGCTGCTTACATAGATCCGATGCATTTTTGTGGGTTTTGAATAGAACTCTTGTCTTGACTGTGAGGTTTTACACATTGTGAGTTGTGCACAAGGTACGTTTCTCATTGTCAACATTTCCCAGGTTAAACCTCTCCTTATTTCTCTGCAGGCTCTTTGTGCAAGCCAAGCCAACTCAACTGAACAACGTACATGCAATAGACAAAGGTTAAGGACATACAGAGCATGTCTTCCCTCATTACGAAGGCCAAAGGCTTTTTAAGTATGGGGACAGTTACTTGTGTTTAAGAGGCAGCCCGAATAGGATCAAGTGGTTCTTGAGCAGTGAACAGGGAGCTGTATGAGTCTGAAGCTCCACAGATTCAAGTTGTTACCAAAGGTTTTGAAGGGGAAGATGAATGTTGCAGTAATTTTGGACCATGCGTTCGATTTTATATGCTGTAAGTGTTGAACAGTGGATGTTTTGCTTGATATGGACCTTTTTCTACATCTCAGATAAGCGACTTAGGTATTTTTTTCTTTCTTTTTTTAATCACTTGAATGAACAAACCCCATGTAATCATAGGAGAAAACTAGCTTTGAGTGAGTACAAGGCGATAAAACAAAACAGACTGAGTGAGCTGGAACATGCAGCCTGGTGGATAGCGGGCCACATCTGGCGGTACTCTTCACTGACCGCGTGGTCTCGCTTCGCTGCCTGATCTGACACTGTGTGGCGTTTGCTCTTTACTGTAGAAAAGCTTACAAAAGTCTTTTTTGCTCAAGCGTTGGGAAATTTTTGCCCTTAGAGGATTTATCTGTTCCAGGTTTTGCAGCACATGTTGCTGTCAGTGACCTAACTTTGGTTACAAAGAGAGAACCACCAGCTTTTGGTTGTTTCCTGTACCTGTTTGTCCTCAATGTACCTCCTCAGTGTAATATTGCTCTCTTGATACCTCTGTGTTTCTCCTCTGCCCATCACCATCAGTTGCCTGTTGTAGTGACTCCATGGTGCTGCTTCCCCTCTCAGCACCAGTATAATCTAATCTGTAAATAACTCTCGACTCAGCTATGGCCAGTACATTTTCATATGACCTCACTCTAACCTTCAGGTGTCATTTTATTCTTCTTTCAGTAAACCAAAATCACTACATTCAAGTATTACAGTTGTACAGTTCCTTGGATTCTACACACATTTAATGTGCTGGTCTTAGCTGCTCTGCTGTACCTTTTTATGGCATTATTTTTTACATGTTAGACAATATATTGTGACCATGTCCTATGCAAATATGAAAATAACAGATTGTTGAATAATGTATGTTGTCATAACTTGTATGCATGAAATAGTGAAGTTTACATTTGGAAATAAATTCATAAAATAAGCAGCTACAATTTGTTTTGTGCTTTCATTTGCAATCACTGTATCAAAAATAAACTGCACACATGAGCCATTACTAAAAGATGGTTAGTTTATAGCAATGCAACACATAGTGAAGTTAGTTTGACAAAAAAATATATTAAGTTTGCTAACATAAGCTTATATTCAAATACCACAAATGAAAATGAGTTAGTGTGTTTTACTGCTAATGAATTTTACTTTTATATGTGAACAATGTGTTGTGAAATGGTTACATAGTCCCCCATATTTCCAAATCATATGAAATGTTGAAGTTACAAAACAGAACTATGGTATGGGAAAGGGCACATGAGAGGAATAATATTTCTCATTCAAACAGCCTTTTCTCTCAAGCCAGCCATGCACTTCAATATTATTCTTGCAACAGGAAGTACACCTTGTTCCCTCATTGCACCCATGCAAATATTTACAGTAACTGCTGGGGTATCAACAATGGGTGGGGCTCCAAATGCTGGGGACTCCTTCCTTCCTCATTGTATTTGAGGCCAAACAGACTTCTAGATTGTATGAAATTTCCTGTGCAGCCTCAGTAAACTTTGTAAGTTATAAAGAATGAATGTTTTACGTTCCCATGTGCAAAGTGTATGTTTAACTCCTTGTGAAATGCAAAAGCAGACATTTATTATTACTCCATCTGCGTTTGTTGCTCTATAAAATCACTGCCAATATATGTTTATTACTGTCTTAAGCTAAGTGTGCCCACCAGCACCAGCAGAGATCACAGGCGTGCCCTTTCCTGCTCACAGTGAATCATACAATGTGGAGTGAGACAGGAAGGAAGAGGATGAAGGCATTAAAATTCTTGATGAGGAGCCTGGTGTTCTCCCTGCTCAATCTGTACACCTCCTGCCTGCAGGCAGGTTGGAGCTACCAACACACCATGCTACACAAACCAACAAGCTGCCACCCCTGGCACTGCCACACAACTTGGTGTCCTCCCAACACTTGTTTTTAATATTCGTGTGGCAACAGGAAGGTCTTCTCTATGGTTAGTTTATATGTGTTTATAATTAATTTGGATTGTCTTAAGCTTTGAATGTTGGCAGGAAGCTGTTGTCAGGGAAAAATGAGAACATAAATATACAAATCTTCAGCTTCCTGTGTCCTGAATGTTAACCGTCTGGTCATGAAGCCACTATCTGCAGACCACTCACTGAACTACCTCACACATTTCTCTCTGTATGACAAGAACGCTTTCAGATTCTGCTTCTTGTGTGGGTGAGGCACATATCCTCTTTGGGCTACATGGCTTTCAGTCACGTTTTTTACTCTCAGGAAGTCACATTTTCTCATCATTGCTGCAGATGTGGGACAAAGCACAGACAGCTATGTGAACACTGAGAGCACATCTTTGCTATCACCCTGCAAACAGGATGTGGAGGCAGAGTAGGAGGTTTCATTTTGACTGATTTATCTCTTCGCACCTTTTATTTTCAGATTATCAGCTCCTGAACATCCAGTCTCCAGGTGTAATTCCGCATGCACAATGAACTTTCCGGGAATCACATATAGTAGCAAGAACCTCAAACATGAGTTATTTTCAAAGCATTGTCTGAGGACGAGTACAGCGTGTGAAAGAGATGGAAGATGAAGGGGGTGGGTGGGTGGTGTTACCCAGTGCTGATTGGTGCACCCAACCTAGACAAACTCAAAGTCTGTGTGGGAGGCTCTGTGGGCTGCAGAGGGTCTATGATCCACGGAGGTGCGTGGGCATCGCTGACTTTGAGACTCAGTGGAATTAGTCCACAGAAAAAAGAGAGATGGTCAACAGCAGCAGCAGCAGCAGCAGCAGCAGTAGTAGTAGTAGTAGTGGTGGTCTTAATCACACTGAGGCCTGTGTCTGTCCCTCTTCCTTCCTTCCTTCTAAGCCCCAGAAGGCAGGCTGAAGGGCCATGTGATGCCACCCACTCTCCAGTGCAGTGCATGGCAGGGCTGGCGCTAGATCCTGTGGAGCGGGTGGGATGAGCTCAGATATTGGAGGCTGGCACTGGCTGAGAACAAGGCTTAGCTATGGGAGGTGGGGGTGGCTGGGAGAGGGGGGGTGGCATTACCACTTACTGCAGCAAAAGCATCAAAGACAGCAACACTTCTTAAAACACAACAGCACTCCAAACATTGTCAGGTGGAGAGGCACACATGGTAACAACTGGAGCAGTTTTCATGTGTTCAGTTATACACCCACGGATATGCATACAGTAAATATCCCGCATTTTAATTTAATTGCCTTAATTAAGCTACTGTTTTGCATAAAAATCAATATTTATGAACTACTGTGCTCTAATTATGTGAGCAAGGAGACAGATGCATATGAAATAGTCGGTTCAGATTTACTGGATCCTGATGTTTTTCAGCTACAGCGTTGGTTAGAAATGAGCTGAATCAATTTGACAACATGGAGGCTGTGCTGTTCAAGAGGATGAGAGGCCTGCCAAATAACTGCTGTATGCCTGATAGAGCTCTTTGTTGCATTGAAAAGCAAAGGGAGGTCCCTCATGCAAATTCAAAGGAAATTCTGAGAAAAGGAGATCCAAGAAAGCAGACAATACACTGTGTCTCATTCAGTGGTTGTTGTTGCTGAAGTGGGAAACAAGAGCAGTGGATGCATGGCTGAGAAGAAAGAGCCCCTCATGTGCTGTTGGGTGACTAACATCGTACATCACGTGGAGATGTAATTCATCATGAAATCTTAACAAGTCATTTCATATTATTAACAGCCGCAGTCCACAGCCGTGACCTGGAGGATAGGGCAACAGTTGGAATCTAACCCACAAGGCTGTCTCAAGCAGCCCAGTCACGAGACTACACTCAGTCTGAAGTATGCAATTTATCCCACACATAACAGGCTGCTGCCCACAGAGCAACCTTTTCTTTACACTCACTCCACCAACTCTGCATGCTGCTCCTGCATCTACTGCACACACTATCGCATTTGAATGGTAAGACCGGAAAATTTCATATTCAGTGTGTCTCTCATTGATTCATTATAAAACAAGCAGCGACTTGTTCACTGAAATAAAAGAAATGAAAATGAATAAACCTCAAAGATAAAACCCATATGCAGCCATTGTAAATATTTGAAGAGTTCAGAGAAAAAGGGCAAGGTTTGATTGTTGCCATGTTCACGAGTCTGGCGTGTATTTCTTTACTTTACACACCCCTCACCGCGTATGGGGTGAAATATTCAAAGTCTTTCTCATATAATTCCATAATTACAAGACCTGTGGGCGTCTGTCTTAAAACATGGCAGCTCATGTAAAACCAATGATGATACAGCCTCATAATAAAAGCTTTTAACACACCAGGATGTGTTTCACTGTGTTTCTGTCATGAGCTGCACACTTTACGTGCAAAAGCAGCAATTAAACTCATTCGTATGTATCAACAAATAAATGATGAACCCTCTACTTGATTGTCTGTGTACTCAGATACCATTAGTTTAAATATCTGATCCATGCTCACATACAACAGGCCCATATTAGATCCAACCGCCACAGGATGGAGAGGACACTTGCCACATGAACGCACTTGCAGATTTTCTCCTGGTTTTTAAAGGCCTGTTGCTGCGTGGCGTCAATTCTGCTGCCAGCAAAGGAGAGTCTCTGGAAGAAAAAGTCAGCGTTACAGCTCTCTGGAATGCTGCCCTACTTGGCTGTTCATTCCCAAGAATCTCAACTCTGTAACCTCAGACCAATTTTTGGTGGGAATATTGCTCTCATTCTGGTTTGGCTCATTCAAAAAGCAGACTCATGATTAATTATCTTTTTCCATTAATGCTGAATTCTATAAATAATGACTAAAGTTCCAATTCCTAAGGGTTGAATAGCCTCTTAAAAGGGCTCTACATTGATTTTACATTTATATGTCATATGAAGTACTATAAAGCCTATATTAAACCTTCTCAGGCTCCAGAGGAGAAATTAACTCAAGTGATACCATCAGTTTTATCTCAACTTTGGCTTGGAGATGTTTAATTTTTTCATGGGATGCCTGTGTTACAAATGTAGGAAATAAAGGTTAAAAGAACCATGCAGAAAGCTTGTCTTTATTGTCTCTTGCAATTTCCTGTCAGTGTAGTGCAGCCTTGAAATGCTGCTATAAAGTGCTTCAACAGTTAGAACTATTTTTTTTCAGTGATTTCCAAGTCAGTATTTCTCTATATCTAAAATTTCCTGCATTATTTTACACTATTTACGCTTTTATTCTCTGTATTTTTCAGTGAAAATTTGGTGATTTCCTTTGTAAATGTTCATTAAAGACTGCTAAGATTATGATATATATCAGACCTGAGAAATCTGAAGAAAAACTGACTTCTTCAACAAAATATGTCATTAACAGAACATAAAATGCATCTACATCCACTGTCACTTTTTTAAACTACACTGGTTTTATGGGTGAATCAATGTTGCAGAGAATGATGTTTCCATGTTCACTATGGAGCCTCTGAACATCCTAACGGGTCATATCACATATGACAGTGAAAAGCTGAGAAACTGCATTTTACCTAAATTATTTAAATATATTAACACAATTAAAAGTTGGTCCAAAAGTTATTAAACATTTCAAATCAGTAGATGATTTTAGTGTTTAGGTCTCTGGGGGTTAAAGTTGTTAAAAGGTTATATTAAGTAGAGTTTACAACCCATACACAAGTGTAATATCTGTATATATGTTGAACTGGCATGTACACATGTTAATATTTTTTAATATGTGCACTTACCCTGATAGTACAGTGGGAATGTCATATATACCCGACAGGACACAGGACAGAGGAATATGTTGGCTTATACATCAACTTGCCATATGTTACATTTGTGTATGGGAAGTACCCACAAAATGTGTCAGTTTAACCCTTTATCGGGCAAGTGACTATTTTTAGTAATTTCCTCATACATTGCAAGACAGTGACAGCAACAGTTACAGTGAGAACAGTGAGTCAACAGGGTCTGTAAGGTCCACCTGTGCATGAACAGTGAGTGTACCTGCTTTGTTAGGTACCATGAATTAATGATACTAATGTAAGGAATGATGTTCAAAGGGATAATGTAGATGTGGACAGGGGTCTGGATCAGCAATGATGCTGTTGTAATGTTCTAAAATACATGTTCCTTTCACATCATGTGTTTTTCTTGTATTTTTTACATATATGTCTTGATTTTTTTGCCACTTATGGGTAAGGAACCACAAATGGTACCTTCATTAACCTCAATTTTCTACATAATACAAAAATTTGAAACGTTTCTCAAAAGTAGTTAAGTCTTCTTACGTCCTCCAATAATACACTATGGTTGAAATTTTGAATTTCAATGAGTGTCTTATAAAAGGTTAGCTATTGTTGACTAAAACGTTATATCATCTGATACAATAATACAGTTCAATGGCTGCATGTTTTAGTTACAATAATGATATTGTGGTGGTCAGGATGACTATTGAAATTTTTACCCCACCCCCAAAGGGGAGGCAAGGGGTATTGTTTATGGTTTGGTTCCTTTGTTTCTTTCTTTGTTAACACTCTAGCAGCAAAACTATTGGTTCAATTCATACCAAATTGGGTTTATAGATTGCCAGTGACCCAGAATAGATGTCACTACATTTTGGGAAAAGTAGGTCAAATTTCTAATTTTTTATGAATTTCTTAAATCTTTTTTTCCGCTCATTTACTTATAATAGGCAAAATTTCAAATGTCTGTTGCAGCAAAACTGTTGCTTGAATTCATACCAAATTGGATTTATAGATTGTCAGTGACCCAGAATAGATGTGGTTACATTTTGGGAAAAGTAGGTCAAAGTTCACATTTTTTATGGATTTTTACACCCCCCACCCCCTTTACTTATGATGGGCAAAATTTCAAATGTCTATGAAAGCATCAATTTTGTTTCAGTTTACTTCAAACTTGGCACAAATATAGAGGCAAATGATATGCTGACATCAGCACATGCATAGACATGATGACATCAGCTGGATCGATACCAAAATAAACTACAATATGTACAAGGGGCGGGGTTTGTTGTGCCTGGCATCACTTGTTTTATATTACACATAGTCTGCGATTGCATTTGTGTGATGCCCTGGTTTTGTTTTATGCAGTAGTTTTCTGTTTGGTCAAGTGAAGTCATAAACCCTTAAAAAATGACACAGACACAACATGTTTGTAACAATAAACTATTTTTTCATATTTACATTTGTACCTAATGTGCAAATTAATAATTTAAAGTAGTGTAAAACTCTTAAAGGAATATAAAATCATATCTTACAGTCCTAACATGGTGAGAGTCCATGAACTGGTCACATAGAAACAAAGAGGAGCAACACTGCAGTGTGTACAGGAGAGAGACAGAAGCGAACCCAGGGAGCAGTGGACATCCTTGGCCAGGACACATTTAGTTAAGGACAGCATGGTACATTATCCAAGCATCACCAGAACAAACAGCAACACAAACACTGCATCTTTACAGTAGTCATGTCGAATGAGCAGAAAGCACTTGGAGGCCCGGGGTTTTTCAAACCCACTGATTGGTTAAAGCACTGATGATCACAAAGGCTTGAGGTGCTCTTAGCAGCAGGTGCTTCTTTTAACGGCCTCTAGATATGGAAGAAAAACAGACAATCTCACACTGGACTGGTGACACATCTATACTGCAGGTCACCACATAGTGCTAATAGCATGATTGCACGTCGTGTTGTGTGTGTGTAGGGGAAAGAGACACGTAATCACATTTCAGACAAATAGGAATCGGCCTCACTACCCACGACCCTTGTCATCTATTATTAACAATTAACAGGCGACTCAGAGAAAGACACCATAAACACTGCATATTTGAGAAGCAATTCATCTTATGCACATTATTCAGTGTTTGGCACAAAAACATTTGGAAATTTTTGAAACTGCTAATTGTTATTTAAGAAGCCAGGTTGGCAGTGCTTGTGGTCTTTAGGAGCTTGACTACGGGCAAAACTGTGAAATGATATCTTACACAATATTTTGAGTCCAATTCTGACACAGCAATCTCTTGTACTGTGGTAAGAACAAAGGTACACTTAACAAATGAGATAGTTTTACATTTCATCCTAATTCAACATTACAATTTATAATGCTTACACGTTTAATTCCTGTAATTCAATTTTGTTTACAAAAGCACATTGTGACAATCCTTTACAATTTACAAGACACAGTTAACCTACAGTAACTATATTATTGGTGCATAGACAAAATTGGGAGAGGGTGTAGCAAAAATCACCAATTTATTGCTTTAAAGTCTAATATTTTTCTCCCATTTTCTTTTGATTGCAAAACAACTATAAATTTTCCACAGAGATTTTGAAGAACCAAGCAGAGGTATTGCATTCAAACTGATTAAAAGAGATAAAATGTTCCCTTCAAATGAGGTGCAAATCTTTTATACTTTGAAAAATAAATCATTTTCCCTCACGTACAGAAAGTTACATCACAGAGAGATGACTTTTACTCTAAAACAAGTAAAAGACTAAAGTTGATGAGACAGAAAAAACATAATAGCACAATATCTGGCCAAAGCTGCTCACTGTTTCAAGTTCTGCTTCCCCCATCATAAAGTAATAATCTTTACTAACAAGGGAAGGGTGACAGGAATACAAGAGCATTCTTCAACAAAATAGGAAAATGTTTGCCATCATGTTATTCTAAATGCAGAGTGCAGATGGTGTTGTTCCCTTAGTCTCCTGCGGCCTTGCTGATCATTGGCTGAAGTGGTGGTGATGGCTATGCAGGCCTCTGCACTTTGCTCTCCCTCTCCCTGCGTTTCAGCTCCTCTCTGTAGCAGTAGGAGCAGTAGTTGTCTGTCTCTGGCCTACCGTAGAAGGAGCAGTTCTCCCTCTTGCAGCGGCGCTGCTGAAAGCAGTACAAAGGGCTTCCAGAGCTCCGCCCTTTGGTTTTGTCTTGGTTGAGCCAGGTGTGAGACGAGTTGTCCTCATCAGCAAACTCCAGGCAGTCCTGAATGTCTCCCGCATCGAATCCATTGGTGTAGGTGTGGGACTTGTGTTCGCCAGGCATACTGTAAGACAGGGTCTCCATGGTGTTAACAGTGCGGATCCCTGACAAGCGAGCAGGGCTGTAACTCTGGGAGGAGAGCGTGCGGTTCTGCTGGGGGTAGGTGGCGCATGTCTTTAGAGTGCCCACCACAGGCTTATAGGGGTCATCTTGGAAGATGGAGGATTGCATGTTGACATCTTGTAAGTGAATCACACTGTGCCTCTGGATGGGCGGTGTATGGCTGTAGTGGGCAGACACAGGAACAGGCCCAGGTCTCTTAGCACCAATGCTAGGGGAGGAGTAAGGCGCGGGGGTTGGAGCAGGGTGGGTGACATGGTGGGAGACTGTTGGAGGGGTCAGAGGTGGGACTGGGACAGAGACAGAGACAAGAGGGGCTGCAGGAGTAGGACTGTTCCTGCCCTGCATCTTGAGACCCAGTGGGGGCTGTGAGCAGTGGTTGTAGGTGTGGGCATGGTGAGGCAGGACGGGAGAGCAGCTCTCAGGTGGAGAGCTATCTGACCTCTCCCTCTGGAAGACACTGTCATGTTCAGGCTTCTTCACAGCCACCTCATTAGTGGCTGGGAGCTTCTTCTCAGCCTCTTTTCTTTTCTGCTCCTGTTCCTGGCTGAATCGCTCTTGAGCGTTGGTCAGGTAGTAGCTGATCATCTCTTCGTGAAATTGGTGCCGATGACTGGTGAGCAGGAGGCCTGCAAAAATGAACTTACGCTCCCCCTGCATGGCAGCCCTCAGGATGTTGAGGCTGAGCTTGACATCAGTGCTGTATTTCCAGTTCTCCAGGGTCTTATCCCCTGAGCCTCTCCCTGCACTGTCCTGTCTCTCAGTTGGGGAGGAGCTGGAGGGTCTGTCTGTAGGGGAGGGGCTTGTGGCCTTCTCAGAAGAGGTGGAGCTGGCTGATTGGCCCGACTCCTCCTTGCTTCCCTTAGTTGTCTTAGACTCCTTCTTCTTTGCCTTTTCCCCTCCATTCTCCCCGTTGCGACCTGAGCCAGAATTGGATTTGTTCATTTTGCCGTGCACGAGGCCGCCCAGGCCTCCCATGTTCTTCTTCAGTTTGATTCCAAGCGTTTTGCTGAAGCTACCGAGTTTATTAGCTACAGAATCAGCCCGGCTCTTATCTTTGTCTTTGCGCTGCTTGTCTTTGTCCTTCTCCTTGCTGGGCTTGCCAGTGTTGACGTTGGAGTTGCTGCCAACAGACTCACGGTCAGAGTCCATGGACTCAGCCAGAGACTGGACATCCTCACCTGCAGAGGCTGTGGGAGACTCTGGCTGGGCCAAGGGAGCCTGAAAAGAACACACAAACTGGAATCAGAAAGCACAGAACTCACTCAGTTTTCATTTCTAACATTTTGGTCAGATGGATTATTAAATAAAATAAAATCTGGTTCATCAATAGGCAACTTTAAATTGTTTTAATGTATTTTGCACAAACTCATTATCCGGATTCAAACTGAATGTTGTTGTCTTGTTTATAATGATTTACACTCAGGACCAACACATGTATGTTTGAACTCATAATTGGATTTTTGTGGGCTGATTGAAAGTAATTGATTAGATTCTGTGGTTTTAAGAACATCTGGAATGAAGCCTCTCCCAGCTAAATTATCCATGACAAACAAGACACATGTGCAAGAAAAAGTTACCCTTGTTTCTGAAGGAATTCGGATCCACGTTACATTCATGTAGTTGTGCAGCAGGTTTAGTTTGGCCTCCAGAGACAAGATGAGACTGCAGGCAAACACATCCATGGTTAATGACAAGCAGCAAAGTAACACAGTCTGCATCTGTCAGGTGTCTTTCTTAAAAACAGCAAATGGTTTGAATTAAGAGTCTAAGATACTCATAGTCACACTAGACACCATTGCCTTGTATCCGACTCATACTGAGCCCAGTAATTGTCCCACTTTCCCACTGGTCTATGTTCACACTGCTCTTAACGCTCTGGCCCTGGTATGTTTATGTCTTCACCTTGTGACTTACTTGGACTGGGTGATATATGGCTCTCTCACATGCCTTATAAATTTTGCTGTGCTTAGTTAGTGGGCTGGCTGACAATCACATACCATGCTGAGGTCCAGTTGAACCATGCCCGAGCCCTCATTTTCAAGCAGAACAGGGATTACACACTGAACCTGGTCTGAGTATAGCATGCACTGATCATACATGTGGAATGACGCTGACCTTTGGGGGCACAGTAACAGATCACTTAATGTGAATAAACCCTAAAAACTCTGAATATTTCAGAACACTAATGGAACAACTGAGTTTGAAACAGAACCCTTTAAATAAAATAACACATGCAATGAATGAAGGGTCAGTTAAAAATGGGGCGTAGGTTGTTTGATCATCTTTTCTCTGTATATCAGTTCAGTTCATAGAGCAGCTTGTTCAAGGATAAGCTAACCCCCTGACTAGCAGGAATGTGAAACAGAAACCCTTACATAAACTCTTTGCTAAACTCATAGAGGCTGTTGCTGCTTTTGTGAGGCCATTCCTGGGAAACCCTATGGATGACTGACGTGACTCACAATTTGTTCTCTCTCTGCTCACTCTTTGAAGTGACCTGAGCTCGGAGCCCATAATCAGAGTTAAATCCCACACATACCCACACAGCCTTGTGGGTAGACTGACAGGGCTACCTTTGGCCTGCAGCTCCTACTTTCTCACCCTTCATGGGGCTGCTTTAGCATTCAGTGCTTCTGTGTTCTTAGTGATAAGCATCAACCACCCTCTGATACACTATACAGGACTTACTTGGCTAGCTTGGTATTATCATTGTCGTCCCTCCCCCACTCCCAGTCTCTCCCAGGGTCGACGGCAAAATGGAGTGCCAGCAGCTTGTGCTCCGAGTCAGTCAGAGGGATAACAGCTGGAAAAGATGAGATTATCAGAAGGTTAGTTTGGTCTAACTCTACTACCAGACACACAGACACAACGCATTCTCACAAGGCCATCATGGAGTCAAAGCTGAAGTAACACCGTAATGACACACTAGAATAATGTCACACTAATTATCCCAGATGCCTGTCAGCATGGGGTAAAGGATACTGTGCATGTTTCTATCTGACATCCATTTTTTAGGCAGAGAAGTGACCGTGACCTTAGAGTGTCACTCATAGAGGCTTCAGCTGACTGAAGCTTTAACTCGGTTGCCGACATTTAACACTCATGTGATCCTTGCTCACTGAGCCACTGTACTCGCTCACTGCAACAAGCCTAAGAAGAGAATTTAAGGTTTATTGCAACTTGGTTTATAGCTGTCTAGAGCATTCAGTTGCATTGTAAATGCAGCTAAAGGGACCTTGTGGAACAATTGTTTTGTCAACAACACATTCCAAGGTCATAATTGAATTTTCAGTCTCAACATGGGTGTTAGTTATCATTTACATAAGCAATTCCTTGTAACTCATCGAAATTAACAGAAACATAGAGATGAGTGGGTAAAAAGCAAATGTTTTACTTCATTGAGAACAAATACTCAGAGAGATTTGTTGAAACATCCATCTTAATGCTTCAATAAGAAGGAAAACTGTGGTATTACACTAAGTCTCAGCAGGACAAAATCAATACACGTATATCGTATTACTCACACTTGCAATATGTTATCAAGTTATACCAATTTATCAGTATTTTCATTAAAACAAGCAGACATTTCCAATGGATTCCTCTGCTTCTAGGGTCACTATGATTTAGAATGACGTCATGAATATCGACATGAAAATGCAGTTATTGAACTTAGAAGCATTAAGCCAAAAATCAAATACATCATTTCATGTCAGTTGTCCAAAAACTGACACTACAGTGCAGTGAAAAATACAAAAAAAACCTGCTTTTAGCCTTTTTAGAGGTATGTTTTTTCTTTGCTTACACAGACATAATGTTATGACTGTTATGCTGTCAAACAACACAAAATCACTGTGTCGTGATGCTGCTATTATTGTGGCAATATATTGTGAATTAATCTGTGATTCACATCCTTAAAGCAGCGTATGACAGTCACAAATTTTTGTTCAAATTTCTAAAACCCCAGTGATAGCCTAATTTTCACTAATCCATTAGTCTTTCCATGCTTACACACCAAAATCACTTCCCTCATGGTGAACAACTTCAAAGATGACTCCATCACAAGCAGTCCATTTGTTTACATACCAAACCAAAACATCCCTTGGGCCTTTTTGGAAATTTTGTCACAAATTGCATTGTAGGAATGGGAATCATACACATACTGTAAGGAGCCAGTGAGCGGTGAGAGCCCGGCCATACCCTGTATGCTTGCAAGGTGTGTATGATAAACCTACACAATGAGATTTTCCGAAAATGCCATAAAACTCATGTCTAAGTACTGTTTTTCACGATCACACACCCCGTATTATAAGATGACAGTGATTCCTTCCATTTCTTCTGACCCAGTAGCAGACAGTTTCATTGTTTGTCTCCATGTTTGTTGCTACTGCGGCTGTGTGGAATTCCCATTCCCACAATGCACTTTGTGACAAAATATCCAAAAAAGCCAGATCACTCGGATTTTCCAAATTTGATGAAAATTTTGTGATGAAAGTCATGTGCTGCTTTAACGTTGAGTTAAATTATCCAAATAACTCAGGCTGATTCTCATGTTAAACCTTACTGATCATCTACATGCTTGTGTTTTTTCCATATCTGAATGTGTGTACACTATTATCAGTGCCAATATGAATGATTGCCAGAACTACAAAAACCCAGAGAACCAAGCTGTGATAAATCTACCACTATCTTCCTGCAGAACAAGAATGATTGTGAGTCTGAACTGATGAGACTAACGCTTAGATTTTACGTGGGAGGGAGTAGTTGTACACTGATTGCGGCTGTAAATGATGATTTAGTTTAGTAGAAGACAGCAATCACATGCAGCAGTAAATGATAAGAGCAGGAGTGCTGAAATAATTTCATTCATCCTCCTGTGATATGATCAGTGACTTACAAGGAGGAAGTGCTTTTCAACGCTAATCACTGGACACAACATTAAACAGACACCCACCCGGGCTTCCTCTCGTGGGAGGCGCGCTTACAGTGCGGGTGTGTACGTGTTTGTGCGGCCGTTCTTTCGGAACAGAGCGAGGAGGACGAGCTAGAGCCCACTGGCCCACATGACAGCTCTCCTCAGGCTACCTAGAGTCGGGGCTGTTGTCCACATGACAGTAGAGAGAGGCAGACTGTTCACTGCCAGCCTTCACTGTCAGCCCCAGATGGAAGATACAGTCTCATCCCTGCCTCATCAATTCTTCCACTGCCAATATACTGCTCTGCTATGCAGGCTTCACAGAGACACAGATGCCAGCAGCAACAGCCCCTCCTGTGTCCCTGATGAAACTGCAGGTCATATCTTCAGTCCCTCTCTAATCTAGGGCTGAGTGAGATGGGAAAATCACATCTTGGTATTTTTTAGGCTGAACGCATCACTGGGTATTTTTTATAATATGGGCTGAATGCTCAGTTTTACGACAAAGCCACAGGCCAGATGTCATAAACACTTATTAAACCAGACTCTGATCAAAATAACAAGCAACCGACCATAGATCCTGTTTGGAAGTATACAGCTGCAAAACATGTGAATGACATATTCTGTATATAAGAGAAAAATTGAGTGCAACAACGTTGTATTGTGGATGATCTTAACCCATAAAGACCCAAACATCCACAGGCGACCAAAAGCATCTATTAATGTAAACTGTTTAATACCTGTTGATCCACTAATTGTATCAATCCATGTAAATAATTGGTGTAAAAAAACAGTGTGTCATCTTTTCATGGTCATCAGATATGACCCATTTGGACGCTCAGGGGCTCTATATAGTGAACACTAGAAACACCGTCATCTTCTACAACATTGATTCACCAGTAAAACCCATGGAGTTGGATCAATGACAGTGGATTGAAACACTTGGTTTATGTTCAGTTAATGATAGATTTTGCTGAAAGAGTCACATTTTCATTGGTTTTCTCTGTTTCTGAGTTTCAGTCTGAGCTTTCATGAACATCTACATAATCAGTGTATAGAGGGTATTGCGTCACTTCCCCCCCGGGCCACGCCCCCTAAGCCAGACTGAGTGGCACAATGAAGTGTACCAGTAAACACAGCGAGACCAGGAAATATGTGGAATATGAAATGAAATTAAGGACAACTGGACTCGACATGGATCCATACAAGCTGCCAAAGAACAAGTGGTCCATGACCACTGACATGTGGCGAATCCTGATCCTTGATCCAAAGTCCATCTGCAGTAGACAGTGGACTGACCCAGTGAACATATGCAGGATCTACTGGTACTGTGGAGATTTAAGTAGAATTAATATCA
>JAPQRP010053415.1:0-26430 GCA_037367295.1 Apogon hyalosoma | reverse complement strand
ATTTACAGAAAGTACTTAAAAACACTGTACAAGAGTAATGAAAATAATAATAGATAAAAATATAGGCTATAATTACAAAATGATGAATGCTGCAACTGAAGTGTGAAGACTGCGAACAGACTTACCTATAGTAAATTTAATGAGTAGTAACAGAAGATAATTGCAGTTAACACAAAGAGAAAAGTTTGGAGTTGTCAATATTTGTAGCTTATTGTTATAGTATTTTACTGGTTTGACCCACTTGACATCAGATTGGTCTGTATGTGGCCCCGGGACTAAAATAAGTTTGACACCCCTGACCTTGGGTTGCTTTTGGTTCATCTGTTCTTTGGCTTCAAATCTGAAATGTTTCCAAACATTTCAGATTTAGACACACTTGACTGTTAATACTTTAACTTTTGTAATTTTTGCATTCCACAAATTCATCCCAGCCACCTTTTTTGGCCCACGGACCGTATGTTTGACACCCCTGGCCTACATAGATCTCAAAATAATCACCAGATTCAGCTTCAGTTTTAATTTATCACTTAAAAATTGGATTAATGCCACATGACACGCGTCTGAATGCACCATTTTAAGACCATCACCCTAAATGGCCCTGGTTAAAGCCTATAAAAGTTTCACTGAAAGCAGGTGTCTTGCACTAGACCCGGCGCGACCTTTTGACACCTCGACCCCAGCTGCTAAACTCCCTCTCTGGAGTAACACGTGAGAGCCGCTCCTTTCCCATGGGTTGGAGATCTGAACCGGGATTTGGAGTCTGTATGTGTGGTGAAGAAGTCAGCAGGATGATGGGAAAAGCAGAGCAGAGACAGATTCTGTGAAGCCGTTGTTAACCTGTGATTGACTGGAGATGAGTCACATGTGACTTCTCTGAATCCTGTATAACCGTTAGCTCTGCTTTAGGGATGTGTAATATGACGAAATTAGTACTGGTGTAGATAGTTTGAACTCCAGTAGTAACATGCTTTGGCTCCGTTACTGAAGGAAACCAAACAGGCTAGGACATATGCTGTAGCTGTGACGGAGCTGTTTGACACGTGTAATACGGAAGAATACAGTAATATTTTGGAGCTAAAATGACTTATTTTAATAGATTCAGTGCTTTCTATTGTTCTCTTGTGCTTGATGTTTAGAGGTGTGATTATTGTCTCAAGCCTCTGATTTTCTTCACCACAATTAAGAACCCAAGAAATGTGCTTGTACTAAAGCTGCACCAATTAATTCATTAATTCAGGGTTTGCACGGGTGCTTGAAATCCTTGAAAATGCTTGAATTTCAATGTTGTCTTTTTAAGGTCTGAAAAGTGTTTTTTTTGTTTTTTTTTACGTGCTTGCAATTCTAACTCTGTGATGTGATTTATTTATTTTTAGTGTGAACTCAAGCCAAAACTACTTGCAGAGAGGTGATACATTTTGAAAAATTAAACTTTATGTCAAAAAAGAACATTACCAGGTGTTCTCAGGTCGACTCCAGGTACATTTTTGTCTTAATCTTTGGTTCGGTGTGAGTGTGTCTTCCCTTTTTTTTGGATAAAACTTTGTGTTCTCCTTTAATTTCTAAACATTTTGCTATTATGAAACATAATTTTAGCATTTTGTAGTATAATACAATGTATACAATTATGATAAAAAGTGAAAAAAAAATCCTGAGTATATGTATTCCTGTAGATCTGTATTTTACTCCAGCGATAAGGTGCTGTTCTGGAAAAATTTGAAAATGGCCCTTAAAGTGCTTGAAAAGTACTTGAATTTGACCTTGAAAATGTGTACGAACCCTGTTAATTAGGCTACATCAATCAACAATCATTTTGATAATGGATAATTGCTTGATTGTTCAAAGAAAGGAAAAATGATCTTATTCAGCTCTGAAATCCATATTCATAATGCTTGTTGAACCCTTCCACTGTCTTCCACATCCCATAGACGAAGGCAACGGAATGGGGTCAAATTGACCCCAAGGAATACACAAGGCTTTTGGAAACACCTTTTCACAATTTTGTGATATTATATTGTAGACCAAACAATTAATTGTCACAGTCTTTGCTTACGCATTAAATGACACAACATTAAGTTAACGAACACAACTATAAGCTAAATAGCTGTTTATGTTAAAGCTGCAGGGATTCGTTGATTATTTGTCAACCGCTGAATTTAACAATATTTTCATTATTTGTTTGATCAATTTAAAACAAGTCAGAATTCTCTGATTCTTGCTAGTTAAATGGGTATTAATACTGGTTTCTTAAACTCTGAATATCTCTGAATAATTTATAGTCTAAATAAGACTTTTGTCGATGTCATCTTTGGGTTTTAGAAACATTTGGTCTGAACTGTGTAATATTTTAAAAACCAAAAAATTAGTCTAATCGGGTGGTTGAGAATATTTCTGCAAATTGTTGCAGCTCAATCTTATACAGTACTTGACTTTAATGTTCCTGTTATCAACAGATCAGTGTTGACATTTTGGATGTAGCTGTTCAGTGTGTCCAGTGGTTTAACAGCAGCATTAACTTGAAGAGCTTCAGTCCTCCTTATCTAAATATGATCACTTATGGTTCCAAAAAGTCCAACATGATGACAACCAAAGCATTAACCCAAGGCTTCAGTACAACAGTCTAACTGTCACGGCGGTTTTGTTCACTTCTTTTATTCAGTCTGTGTCTGAGAAACTTGTTGTGACTCATACACACATTTGAGACACTGGATTTTATATTGTGTGAACCACAGAGGGACACAAACAAGGCTCCTTTCAGATAGAAAAAAGGGTCATTTTCCTATTTTGTGACACCTCTAAACTGTATTTTGTGGAAACTAAACTATACCTTTAGTGTTTTAGCTTAAGACAATAACAGGCCATTCACATAATTTCCATATTTCAATTCAACTTTATTTGTCCCTGAGGGGCATAACTTTTGGCAAAAACAATTCACACTTTTTTTTTTTCAGGAGTATGTAACCACATATAAAAATGTAATCTCTGTATCTGTAAACCTCTACACTCCACTAATTCTGTCACAACCTTTTGGAAATGCTGTTTTATTTCGTAAACTCAAGAGTTGTGTTGTAATGTGGACAAACAGAAACTGATGATTCAGGAAATGAGGATGCATCCACTCATGTTCACGGTCTGTCTCTTTGTGTCTGGTTATCACTAACAAAATACCCTTCCCTGATTGGTTACGCCCATGTCATGTCACTCCTCCCAGAAGTAAACAAGACATGCAGCTGTTAATTCTTTGGATAGTGAGGTATAGGCGATTCTATCATGCTCGTCTTTATGAATTTTACTTTTTGTATTTGTACCTCTGATTATATGAACAGGGGGAAAGTTGTTAGCCTACTTGATTTGATCGTTGTGATGTGTTCCAGGCCCTTTAGAATGTACAGAGATTAATTCAGAAGCTTCACTTATGTGGACAGACATTATATTAAATGTATTGCTGTGAATCTTAGCTGCATAATTAAGCACATTACGAGAATTTTGCATAATAATGGTTTAGTTAATGATAATCTGTAATTTTATATGACTTTAAAAATGTGCTTCTTTTTCTCTTCTCTTGTCTAATCTGACCAACGTCCTGATCATACTACTGTTTAATTGATTACTGATTACATGAATGAGAAAAGAACAAACATTCAAGTATATTTATATCTTCAGAATTCACTGAGTTCAGCTGGACACTCAGAATAAATACTATTGAAATATTACTGAATTGTCAATTTAAAGGCATTTACATAACATTCTGTGTGGTAGTTACCCTTAAATCTGACACCTGTTTTTACTCTAAATGTATTGTAAATGATCTCCAAATATTGTTTTTCTCAATTGTTACCAATAACTTAATCAATATTAACAAGTTAGTTGCATCACCACTTACATAGTTGGAGCTGTGCATCTGTGAAAAATTTTAAATATTGATCTGATACACTGACTTTCAATCACAATTTAATATTTCTAACAAAAAAGACAATATAGGCTAAGCTTGGCTCCTTCCTACTCTTTTTCGGACATAAAGTATTGTTAAAGAGCTACAATTATGGTAAATTGTTGTACTTTTGTGTGTTATTTGTTTCCTTCTTTGGTTGATTTATTTCCATATATTGGAGTGTCCTTTTATATCTTGAATTTATTTTGCCCAGTTTTGTTTGAAATAAAGTCTGCCTATATCAATAAAACGATAAATCCACATTAAAATGTTTAGCTGTGTTTTTAAGCTCATTATCCTATATACTTGAAATAGTTTTATAACAAATTAGAAAAGCACTCAGAGAGTTCAGACCTCCGACACCCCCACCCACCCGATCGCCACCAAAATGTAATAATTTGTTCCTTGTGGCAGTATCAACATTACCTGAAAATTTCATCAAAATCCATCCTTAACTTTTTGAGTTATCTTGCTAACAGACAGACAGTCAAACAAACCCCAATGAAAACATAACCTCCTTGGCAGAGGTAAATATAGACAGTCTGGTTCATCTTAAATTGTCTGTTTCATGTCGTAAGTTTTTTCATTAACCTAGTAGTCTGATATTAAACCAGTTTTACAACAGAAATATTAGCCATTGAATAAAAACCCATACGTTCCCTGTACCCCGAACATTATCCAGTACATAGTGAGTTTGAGTAACAGTAAAATATTTTATTCAGTTGTGGAATGAATGCTCGACTCAACACTGATACACGTTAGTTATGAAAACAAAGCAGTTAAACCAGATTACTTTTACAAGTATGTGTCAAACAGTGCAGTTATGACACAGCATTTGAACTGTACTAGAAGTGAATGTGAAGAATTTGACTTGGTGTGTCCTGCTTCAATGGCCACAGGGGCTGCGCGTTCTCATTTCTCAGTATTTAGACAGTTTCTCAGTTTTAATCAGTGAGATAAGGCAGATTATGCAGATTTCAGACAGCTGTCAGTCTTGTGTTTAAAGGACACTGTTTTTTCTGACGGAGCGTTGTGTTTCAGGTTCAAGTTAGACTGAAATGTGATGCAGGAAACATGCAGACTGAATTTACCGGAAAAAAACAAAACAGCAGTCAATTGTTGAAGGAAGATTAAAGAAGGAGCGATGTCTAGTTTGTAGACGGGCCTTTTGGGAGGGCGTCTGGGTGGTTATAGTGGACTAATGAACTCATGAGATTAGTGTTTGTGTCTCAAACTCCAACAGTGAAATAGGACACAGACTGTGTGGCGCATTCAAGTGTGCCTCGTAAACTCTGCAGACTATATTTAAATGACCATGGAGGTTGTGTAAAACAGGAAAGTTATTTATTTATTTTTTTAACTTTTTTTTTTTTTTTTTTAATTTAAATTTGAACAATGACAATATAAAAAAGTCATATACAGTATCCAATATATGTGATGTTGGAACAAAAACACTACACCTGCACTCACATGTACACACACCCCCACATAAAAAAAAAACAAAACCTTCATGCCTGCTTACTTAATATTAAAGTAACCTATAAAGGGCTGCCAAGTTGAATAAAATAACTTTACATTATCTTTTAGTGAAAATGTGAGTCTCTTCAAATGTAAGCGTTGCATTATGTCTTTCAACAGAGGAAAGTTTTTATTTTTTCTAATGTCAGATTGTAAAATCCACAAACCTGCATCTATCATATCTATCATCTATTGGCTTCTTGTTCCTTCATTACTGTGTTTTAATGCTCAAATCATTTCAAATCAGACATTTATCTGCTGTTTCTTAACATACTGTTTTGTAAGTTCCACATATATGAAAGAACGGGTTTTCCAGTTTTCTACGGGAAATAAATTTTCCAGTAGTATTCGTTAGTGTTAGAGTTGGGGTTAGCTCCAGTATTAGTGTTCTGGTGTTCCTGGTGTTATATCCAGACTGTGTAACAACGCCACTATTGAGGTGAAAGAATAAAGCTACACTTGTCTAACATAACCTTTCCTAAACATAGGGTCACGGCCCAAAATGGTTTGCAGATCTGTGTTTACTGGGTTGCCAAATGCCAGAATAAAATGCATGACAATAATATGCTGAGTGAATAGAATAAACAAATCTTGACTTTTAGCAGTAGAAATGCAGAAAAGAAACTGTAAAAGATGTAGCCTTAGAAAATTAAAACAACAAGATGCAACAAAATGAAAATTAGGCTAAAAGACATTAAAAACAAAGGCTTTCTTGCAGGGTTTAGACAGTGAAACAGTCAGTAAAAATGTGTTAATTATGGTAGTGTTTTGTAAATTTGGGTCTTAAGGAGATGTAAAAGCCACTTTCTTTGGTCTCCAGTTGAAAAACCTTGGGAACTAATGGTCCAACAGGCTATAAAATACACCTAAGAGCATTAATCGAATGGAATAAACACAGTAAAAGAACCTTATCATCTAAGGTTTGGTCAGCGTACCTCCCTGGCTTTGGCTGCAGCAGCTCTATGGTTTTGACTTTTAGCTCATTTTGGATTTTTATTACATTTTTAATTCTTTATATCTATTTAGAAGTGACCGATTATTACCTCGCCAAGTGTAACAAACCCTGCCCATGAGATGTATTGTAGCTTATTTTGGCATCGATCCAGCTGATGTCATCGTCTCTGATGGCAGCATAGACATAGACCGCGTAGACAAATTTCCATCATTATAAGTAAATGGGAAAAAAAAGATTTTAAAAATTCCTAAAAAAATTTGAACTTTGACCTACTTCTCCCAAAATGTAATCACATCTATTCTGGGTCACTGGCAATTTGTAAACCCAGTTTGGTATGAATTCAGCCAATAGTTTTGCTGCTAAAGCATTAACAAAGTGAATAAAAAACAATACCTCTTGCCTCCCTTTCGGGGGGCAAGGGGTAAAAAAGCCAGTTGATGACTAATGTTGAAAATGTTTTATGTTACAAGCCCCAGTTCACACTATAATCTGAGATGGTTCATGGGCTGAAAAAAAAAATCCAGTTTGAGCAGTTAATTCAAGTGTTGCAATGTGGATGTATAAATGCACTGTACCCCAGTTAGCTGTTCACTGTATGTAAGTGGAAAACTGGAAATCGACTGTTTGTTTTTCCTCAAGTGACAACCACAGGGGCCTTCCTGTTTACTAGGCCTGGACTGTGAATCGCACACGACTACACTCACACATACAAAAACACATACAAGTCGCTCCAACCAGAACAACCCAACCCCCCTGTTTTGTTTTGACAAATTTAGTTGGTGCAGCCTCAAGAAAGAAAGAAAAGGGTTGGGTTGGAGTGGAGTGGGAATCGGGTGTGGGGGGTGCAGAACTGTAAATCTTGTTTTTTTGTCCCTGTGGGTTCTGTTGCTTTCCAGGAAATAAACCAGTTTCTCCCTCCCTGTAGAAAAAAGAAATGTTTTTTTATCCAACCCAAACAGCTGCTCAATGTCTGCACGTCTGGTTCACGTAAAATTTTTTTTAGGTTTATACTGAACACATCAAGATTTTTAAGCATTATCTGTGAACAAATACAACAGGAACTGAATGACACATTGTCGCTATTGGTGTGTTAAGTTATTAGATTAACTTGCTTTTGAATGAAACTCTTATAACAGATTAACCAACAATAGTTGCTTTTCCATTGACCCTCAAATTGCGCAAATATAACGTGTGCATAAAAAATACCTAATGGAAAAACGACAATTTTGCCAAAACTCATTTTTCGATTAACAGTTTTTGCACTTCTCAGGCGTAGCACAATTGGTGTATCACACAAAACTGCAATGGAAAGTCCTTTTTTCGCAACTAGAGTCAGATGAATAAAAAGCCCTGGATGTTGACGGACATTACAACAAGCAAAGAAGAAGAGTTTTAAAAGAAACATGGTGCAGCATGTGTGGACACACCAAGATACCCAATCATTTTTTAATTTAGTATGGCATAGAGGGGTAATATATAATAATAATAATGAATATATCTGTAAATCAACACAATATTTACGTTCATCACCATGTTAATGGAATGACTTCTTATGTCACCTCGTGATAATAAATAAACAAATCATTGCATTTGTGATTTAATGGAAAAACCAACATTACACACTTCTGTTTTTTTTCCACATTTAATAAATATTGGTAAAGTTTTGCGCATATGTCCAGTAGAAAAGCGTCTAATGACATCTTGACGAAACGTAAGTATATGTCACTTTACGTAAAAAAAAAAAAAAATCCCTCCTAAAGCCTCTGGAAATCTACATAAAGTACATATTTTTAAGTAACTGTAATTGTAGCCGAGTAAGTTTTGCAGACGCTTAAAGTTGGAGGTGTCATATTTATTGGGGGAAAATGGTGAAATCTATACACACACACACACACCATCTGTCTGCAACTCTTTCCTCTGGGTCCAAATTAAAAGACTAAATATTAACCTGCCATCGTTTCATGCTGCTATGGAGGACTGCTGCCATTATTCCAAGCTTCAGGCTAGAGATATGGAATCGACGACAAACTCCAATTGGTAATTGGTGATTAAAGCTGTCAGTTATGTACTTAGCCTCCATAAATGGCTGAACAATCGATGCGTGTGACTGGACGAAAACATGACACCTAAAAACTAAAACTGATTTTCTGGTCCAAACAGTCAACAGTGGTGATGCCTGTGTGCTAGTGTACTATGATTCTTTATTTACTGAGGCACCAGTTCAGGTTCAGAAGGTGCTAAATTCATTTGTGCAACTCAAATATAATAATTAGTTTCATAATCAGTGTTTTACCTGCAGTATGTCATTATTTTAATTACTGTAAATACTGTTTTCGCTACTATTCTGTTTACAGCAGCGTATCGCTTTGCTTCCCGCTCAGCTGTGTGTTGACGTAAATCATCACTTTATTTACCTTCTCCTGAACTAGACAGAACAGATTAAGAACTCACAAATAAAATATGAAGTGTGAAGATCTGTTGCGCCTCATAATATTCTATAGCAGGAGATTCATTAAAGATCTGGTTTGACAGATGCAGGGTGAGCCGAAGTATGTTAGCTAACAGGCTAATTGGGCGTCACCAACTTTTACTCATTTAAGAATGTTAACTTATCAGCTTCATCCATTTCCTCTGCTCATTATCATTAAATGTAAAGTAGTAGAATGACAGCTGGATGTGTTTTATGGACATCGGAACACATTAACCCATAAAGATCCAGTGGTACTTTAGCAGCAGTTTCCAAACAGATTTTTCTCTATATTTAACTTTTCTTAAGTGATTTATCACCATTTATTATACTATCATCCTCCGTATTTTTTGTTTTATTTTTCAATGAAAATCAGGTTTTGTTTTTTTTTTAGATTTAATTTACTGATCATTTAGATGTTCATAAAAGCTCAGTTTAAAGTTGCGGGAAAACTGAAGAAAAAGTTGCTTTTTTGACAAAGATATCAATAAAACGATGTAAAAACAACTATTTCCAGCCATTATCATTTATCAAATTCCGTGGGTTTTACTGATAAATCAATGTTGTAGAAGATGACCGTGTTTCCACATTCACTACAGAGCCTCTGAACGTCCAAATGGGTCATATCTGATGACCAAACTGTATTTTACACCAATTATTTTAATATATATATATATATATATATAAAATGTAATAGGTTAAGTGGTTCAGAAGTTATTAAACATTTTAGATCAGTAGATGACTTTGGTTGCCAGTGGCTGTTTGGGTCTTTATGGGTTAAGGCACAGGGATGAACTGGACTAGACCCAGGAGTAGGAAGTGATGTCACCACTTAACAACTGGATTCAAGTGTGGAAAAAAGCTAAAGAAAGTAGTTAGATGTCCTTCAGGAGTTTCACTCTCTATTGTCTTTTTGGCTGCTGATCAGTCCAGATTCCTTGTGTTTATGTGATACCATCACAGCAGTTTGGTCTCATTCTCTGTGTGAATATGGTCCATAACGAACCCAACTTGGAACAAAAGCTCACAGTGCAGTCAGTATGAAGCAGCTGATTCTAAATTCAGCCAGAAATGTCCTGTCTTTTAAAGGGGTCATATTTTGCCAAACCCACTTTTATTAGTCTTTATGGCATTTATTTGTGTATTTTGACCCTAATAGTCCAAGAAGTTTGAATTTGAACCTTGCAAAGCTATCTTTATATTTATTTTGGCAAAAATCGAGTGGATTTCTACAACCTCTTTTAATTTCTGCTTAATTTGTTACATCTATAACTAGTCACATCATTTGCACATATAAGGTCAAGACTTCCAGTGAACATTTCTCAGTGTACGCCAGAATTCTTTGTCAGCAGCAGCAGTTGTAGTCCCATACTGAAAATATGGTAAATGGTCTACACTTGTATAACGCATTTTCTACACCTTTATGGTGCCCAAAGCGCTTTACAAAGCCTCATATTCACCCATTCACACACACACTCATACACCAATTAGGTGGCTGTTTCCATGCAATGCACTGCCAGATCCTACTGGGAGCAATTTTTAGGGTTCAGTGTCTTGCTCAAGGACACTTTGACATGCCAGGATTCGAACCGCCGACCCTTTGGTCACTGGAAGACCTGCTCTACCAACTGAGCTTTACTGAGCCACAGCCGCCCCATATGTCCAAACTTTGAGCCGATTACCTAGCATGTTCAGTTGTTGGTTGAATGGGACAGAGGCCAGCCAATAACCTGGAGGGGGCGGGGCATGAAGTCGCTCATGTGCATTTAAAGGGCCAGCACTCACAACTGCCTTTCTGGTGTCATTGCTCAAAAAAAGAGTCGAAGATGGACCTGTGGAGTTGAATTAATGAAGAATTCAGACCCAAGCATAGTATTTACAGTTTATGTAGACCACAAGGAAATGTTTGAAAATGCATAATTCCATTTAAAAGAAGCAAAATATCACTCCTTTACACTAAGACGCGTCAAATCCGCTCAAAATGATTACTAGCAGCATGTGTACAAAAGAATGTCCTGTGTGTGAAGTAGATCACCTCTGTTCTGGATCAAAGACATTCCAGTGTCTTTACAGCGGAGGCTTTCATACATCAGCTTCACCTCTGAGTCTCCCCCGAATGGAAGGGGACTCCAGTGGGATGTTACAGACTCGTTTCTTTCACAGCCATCCTTTGTCTCAGCTCTGTTTTCGCTGTTTGTGGACAGAGCTTTTGTGTCCGTAGATGCCGGTGATGTTTTCCTCGTGTGTAATTGCATGTGTCTTTGTTAAAAGGAAAGGTCTCAGATGTGTTTGCATGCTGGGACGCAGCTGGCCCACATCAGCTGTTGTAACGGGATCCGCCACATCTGGGTCAGGCATGCGTATGTGTACATGTGTTCAGCCTCAGTGTGTGCGTGCAAATAGTGAAATGGAAACCACAACGACTGGGCTTTGATCGACATTGTTTCACAGAAAAAATTGATGTCAGAGCTCCGTTGAAGAACTTAAGAGGAAAAAGCACAGTTTTCAGAAGATAATCATTATTATGGGACAGTGATCAAAACACCGCTTACAACTTGAGTTTTATTTACAGGAAATTATTTGCTTAATCTTTCAAGCGTGAAGGTTTGCACAGTTTCACTCCTTTTACATGATGACAGTCAAGCTGACCACAGCTAATCATTGGTAATATAGTTTTAATAAACAACATTTTAGCATATTTTGACAACAGCCCACTCGGATATCTCTTACTTTTTAACATGTCAATAACTGGCTTAGGGTAAACCCAGGAACAACATGAAGAAGTAGACTCCCCTCATCAAGAAACACCAGTAACAGGAAGTTTTTAGCATTGAAGAGGGTTTATTTTAGCTTCAGCCAAAGAACTAAAATTTAGGGCGAGGTCAAGGGTGTCACGGATGGACAGCCCACTGCTTTTTGTTTTATAACTTTTGAACCAGACAAGTTTAAGACAAATATTGCACATAATTATAAAGGTCTAAATGCCATCTTAAACTTACTCAAAGAGCAAAATTTAGTTTCAAATATTTTTAAATGAAAAATTTTCAAAAACTACTGCATCATAGATGAACAAAACATTGACGTCTGTTTTTTGCAAAAATTACAAAGTTCTCAAAAGTGAAGTTCCTATGATATTTTCATCCTAAAATGTATCCAGTGTATACCTTAAACCCTCTGTTTTACAACCTAATAATTGGTTAGAGGAAAAAATATATGATCATACCTAAATAGCAAGATTTGGGAAAAATGGCAGCGTCACAGATGGACAAAGCTAAAAATGTCACAGATGGACAACAAAAATTAGTATCAAATTAAACATTTTTTATTAAATTAGTAGAAATATACTTTTTTATTTTTTATTTTTTAATATGTTTACAACATACAAATAATAACATTATATTCAAATGTATTTTGCATAGATAAATGTATTTATTAATTTTAAACACTGTGTGTTTAGAATATGAAATAAATATTATAATAGTAAAATATCAATGTATTTGGAATACATTTAGTTTATTTGAGAGTTTATAAAATTAACCCAGAATGATGACAGAAAACTTTGTCACTTTACAAACATTCACACTCATTAAACTCCTAATTTTTTTTTTTTACACAAATTTTTTTCTCATTTCAAAATACATTTTCTTGAAAATATAAGTAATTACCTAACCAAAAATATAAGTTTGGTGTAGATTATTGTAATTCAGGTTTTTTGACCAGATGTTAACCTTCGCTTGACTTTGCCCTTTACCAACTTAAAACCACCTTCCAAACCTAAAGGAACAAAATGACAAGTACTTGAACTTGAACTGAGTAAACAGCAGTCACACACTCAAACCTCAACTGATATTGACTAAGTATATCTACACAACCCAACATTACAGAAGGACCATAACACATAACCAAGTAAAAAAGACAACAGGCTGTAAGTTCATGTGACAGTAACACTAATGCTATGATTCTAGTGTGATGGAACAAACACTGAAACCCATGTCATATCCAGCCTGGAACTGCACTCTACATGTTATCATCCTGCTGTGTCAGGTTTTTTTATCGTGTTTAAGAAGATAAGAGCATCAACACGGTGTGAATGAAGGCCAACTGTCGTGATGGTATGGGTTTCGTATGCTCTGTCCTGGTTGTGGATTCACCATGGCAGCAGTTTCTCCATGGTGTGAATATACAGTGTTTTTATATTGACAGAATTCATCAGCTGCAGTGCGATGATGTCCCACTTTTCTTCCACTTTGATAGCATGACCGAAAAGTTGCAAATATCATCCCATGGTGCCAAAATCGCATGACCAGAGACTTTGACCTTAAAATATCACACAGCAATAAAGTTGACTAGTCTGTGTATTCCCTTGTACAAACGTATTCATTTGGAATTTAGAGTAGAAATCATCTATGTGCATGCTCACTACCCACTTGGTGAAGCTTTAAAAACTACCAAACACTCCACACCTTTACCATACATGGAATGTTTATTAACCATCATGTTACATGTCCCACTCTGGTCAAAGTTGTCATGTTTAGCCCAATACACAAACCCACTTACTGTTTCTTTTTTTTTTTTTGTAAAATATAGCAGAAATCCATACCAAACAAGTATAAAAAAAATATCCACCAATCTGAATATTAAACGGTAAAATGTTATAAAATGGATTTCATGATTGGTTGACGTTTATAATCTATATCTATAATCTGTATCTCGTGTATTCAGACAAAGAGCATCACTAAAGTCTGAACCCAGTGCTACAAGATTGTAAAGGTTGTAATTTTAAGCCTGGTAAGATATAGCCTACTGTAATTTAAATTAATATTTTATGAATTACTGGAGCCATTAAAACATAGTGGCTTTAAGTTAAAGATTTAGCTCCAATTAAAACAAGGATTGATTGAAGAAGCTTTGGAGAACCTCAGTGTACAT
Organism: Apogon hyalosoma; assembly: GCA_037367295.1. Classification (NCBI taxonomy): domain Eukaryota; kingdom Metazoa; phylum Chordata; class Actinopteri; order Kurtiformes; family Apogonidae; genus Apogon; species Apogon hyalosoma. The sequence continues at coordinate 12,633 of JAPQRP010053415.1, read as the reverse complement.
AGTGCTTACTTTATTTTATATATTTTCTATGCCTAGAGTAAAGATGATTACTTTTGTAATCTACTTTAGTTGTTATTTCAGTTGTGTGAAGGGAACTTACTAATTAAGAATTTCATTACTCCACCATGTTTCTGCTGTGTATATGACAATAAACTTTTTGAATCTTAAAACTGGTGTAAACATTTGCCTAGGTGGAAATGTCTTGTCAAATATACATGTAATGTGGAGTTCATGCTAATTTCAGTCATAAAACAGATGATGACGTGTGTGCTGGTAGTGCTTCAGCAACGAATCGATTAAATCGATTCTTAAGAGTTGGCAACGAATTCGGCAGTCGATTCATTGGGTCTTGAGCACATAACAGAGGAAAACACAGAGGAGCATGGCTGAATCTACACCCCCGCTCTTTTCTTTTGTGTTTATCCGATGAATTGATTAGTTATTAAAATAATCTACAGATTAATTGATTGTTAAATTATCATTAGCTGCAGCCTTATGTGTTGGTGAAACATGCGATAACATTTATCAAACTGGGTTTTATTTTTTCATCATAAACATCACCTTGTCTAATTTTGTGTTTTTTTTTTTTTTTGTCTTTTATACAGATGCAGATAGAGACGTCTCACCAGTCAACATGTCTACCAGTTCAGTCAGTCAACCCTCCAGACAGGAGAGAAAAGGCAGTTTCTTCAAGGTATCTATAGTTATTTCATGAAAAATAATTCAGGTTTATTTGTCTGACGGGGGAAATTGTTTGTCAGATCTGTAAGTTTTAGAGGTTTACGCAAACATCACTAACTCAACCTGGCGACTCGTGGCCTCAGGGTGGGGTACAGCAGACCTTCAGTTAGAGGCTACATGGTGGGGAAGATAACAGGGGAGCAGGAGGACGATAAGAGGTGGAGCTGGCTTTAGTACAGCTCTGTGGTCTGGGTTTCATCTCTGCTTGTTCTTGCACTGCTCAGTTTCCCCCACGTTGCTCAACAGAAGTTTGTTTTGAGGAAGAAGACGTAGACGTAGCAGTGACTGTTGCATTCATCAGACACTGAGAAATAAGACTCATCAAATATTCCCAGTTATTAACAAAGTCAGCAAATGATGTAAAATGGAATTTAGATCACAAGATATTTGTTGTCATTACAATGTACAGGTTTGGGTTTTAATGGAAACCTCCTCAGAGTGGGTTTGACATGTTGAAGTAGAACTCAAATCATCAATGAGTGTAATTTTGAGAAGCAGACAATGAACCAGGATGAAAAATGTAGCGCTATGTTAACCCTATGATACAAAACAACTAAACTTGACACTAAACTAAATCTTTATTTTACCTGCAAAATCCCAGTCTAATGGACAAAACAATACTCACCCCACCTCAGTACAATAATGTTACCCATGCACCTTGTTTGTAATCTTACTTTGTATTATAAGGGATGTTCCGATCTGGCATTTTTTAGAAGATCGGATTGGATCGGACTTAGTCACGTGTTCGGGCCGGTCCAGTTTTCACACAAGTTTTCGGCATGGTTCCACTTACCGGCTTCTGCAAATAAAAATGAAACATCACTCAGCATGTCCGCTGCGTGGGAATACTTTTCTCTGGAAAGCAACGAAAGTCCAGCAGCAACTTGAAAGATGTGTAAACTGGCAGTTGTGCAAGAACGGAGCATCAGGTCTTACTTTAATGCAGCAAATTTGATTCTTCAGTTACAAAAGTATCACATGACTGAGTATGAGAACTACAAGGCTGCAGTTAACCCTCGGTATCTGCTCGGTATCGGCAAAACTAAGCATAAAAAAATTGGACCAGAAGCATCAGGACATCGCTACCTTGTATATTTCCTTTTATTACCTGTGTATATATCCCTATATGTTGTATATATTTCTTCTCTGTAGTAGAGTTAGCTCCTTATATAGTTTAGTAGTAATTTGTAGTATTTCAGTAGTATTTGTAAATGTAATATTTTATCTGTAGTTTTTGTATAGTGCCAATATTTGTCAATATTTTGTGTGATATTTTTTTTTCATGCAGTCTTTTTTCCTCACTTAAAGTGTTTGCTGCTAAACAGACAGAGCTGCTAAACAGATTTGCATTGTTCCTATACCAATGACAATAAAGATCTATTCTATTCTTTTTACCCTCAGCCCATGCAGCGGGGTATTGTCATGAGTTCGTCATCCGTCCGTCTGTCCGTCCGTATGTGCAAAAACTGGCGTGGACCGAAGGCTGAGGGTTTTCAAATGCGGGCACATTATGTTTTGTTCTGTTCTCTTCTAAAATCATAGTTTTTTCAGCTTATTAATCAGTATCAACCCTTGTGGATCCCTCTAATTACTACCTTCTGGGAGCCCTCAAATCAAAAATGCACAGAAACTGTTATAAAACACTGCTTACATTAAATTAAATGTGTACAGCATCGACATTCTCATTATAACAAAGAATTAACCAAAAACAAATGCATATTTACCATCTCAACTTGATATTCCCGAATGATCTTGTACTTAAGGCATTTTTACACATTATCAGAAAAGGGAACAGCATAAATTCATCATCACGTCCATTCCATAATTTCTCACCCACAAATGAAATACATCCAGACTTCACATTTGTCCTCACTTTCGTACATTAAAAAATGTAAAGACCTCTTAAATTTATAGTCACTCTCTCTTAATTTAAAGAAATCTTGAATGCTGTTTGACATAGAACTGTCAGTAGAAGCTATGGGAGAGTTCAGCTTGTCTTAAACACTTGTATGAACGGATTATAAAAAGGTAGCCGTGTGCAGCTGTACAGAAGATTGAGGATGTGAATTGTTCGTGTGAATTGTTGACAGGTGAATCATAAATGAGTTGAATTGTGAGTTCAGTGATTCATACCTCTCTGTTGTTGGACTGGTCATGCAGATTTCCTGACTGTGCCTGTGTGGAAGAATACAGTGACATCCAAATGACAAAAAAACAAAACAAAAACGTAGCTGTAAGGACTGTGATTTGTAACACGACTGATGAAATGAACCTACTGTACAAGACTGACCCGGTGAGGCCTTGTCTTAAATCTAAAATACAGATAATGCAAGTATTCCTGAATATGTACTCAAGATAGATCACAGAAGAGGAAGGAATTAGGGCATGTTATCACTAGAGATAGTTTGTCTTGACTTATCAGCAGCTGCTCAGTATCCTTCACTATCTGATTGAAACTCGCTGTACTTACCGTTGGGTTAAGTGTTTATGTGAGGGGTGTTTATCTGCAGCCTCTGATAATTACAGGCTTTCCTTAAACACACATGGCCTTTAAATGCAACCACACCTCACAGCAAATGTAGACACAATGTTGGTGTAATATCCAAACTTTGAACTATATACAGCACTCTGCAAAAAGTTTTTAGGTTTGTTGGTTTAGTAAAGTTCTAATGACCACACATACTGTCGTGGAAAAAATTATTAGACCACCCCTTGTTTTCTTTTTCTTGTTCATTTTAATGCCTGGTACAACTAAAGGTACATTTGTTTGAACAAATATAATGAGAACAACAAAAGTAGCTCATAAGAGTTGAATTTCAGAGCTGATATCTATCCATTTTCCATGTTTTCTTGATGATAAACAAAATCACTTCAGTTCTTCCATCAATAGCTGTGGCATTGTACTGACAAAAACAGTGCTTTTAGGCATTCCATGTTTTCTTTTCTGTCTGTTTTAGTCACATGATCTACACAGGAGTTAGTACTTGATTGCATAACCATTGTTTTTGATGACTTTTGATGGTCTAATAATTTTTTCTGCAACTATGCATTTCCATCTGATTATATGTGGATGTACAACGATTAAAAACAAAAGTTTCATGGAAAAAAACAGTTTCTATGAATCAAAGTGGTGGGTTTTAACGTGACCTCCCTTTGCACTTAACATGTCTTTAACCCTTTTGTTCAGACAATGTGAGATTTATTGTTTTAATTTTGCGATATTTTATACCAGGTTTCATTCAACATGTCAGATGTGTATACTTGTTTGTGCTGCTTCTTGTCATGGGGGCAAGGGTCAGTCTAAAAAGTGACTTTATCCTTTACAACAAATTTGAGTTTTTTGTGTGTTATTTAAAGGTTGGGCGCACAATTTCTGTATTTTCTTGTTGCATCTGAAGAAAAGAGAATGAGAAATAACTATTTATGCTCATTTCAACCCTGCAAAAACAACAAAACTATCAGTGGTTTAAGGCTTTTATGCCATATCTGTGTCAGCTAGAGTTTAGACCTGATTTGTAACGGGTCAGTATTCTTCTTTAACCAAATTATATCGTCAAAGAAAATATCTGGAAGAGTTTTAGCAAAACTTTTAAAGAGATAATTCCATAACATATGATTCATTATTGTTTTGAACTGCTAATACCAGTTGAGTTCTTTACATGCTGGGGTTTTTCCTCTTTATCTGTTCTTGTAAGGAAGCAGAAGGATGAACAAAAATAAAGGCGACTATTAATAGCAGACATGGTTCAGTAATGGTTCAGACCTCCTGTTAATCAGCTCCAACACTTGGAAGATAAAGTGTCCTGAAGACATTATCAGCTCATGCATGTTCCTGTACACACCAAGACAAGGTTAGATACTAATATATCAATGTATAAAACCATGTAGCTTACTTTAGAAAGTACGTGTTACTCAGAATATTTGTTTGTACTGGAGCTTAAACTACATTTGATGAGAACGTAGCTGCTGGTGTCTCTTGGTAACGTATCTTCTCTCCCTGTGAACTTCATTAGTCTCTATATAAAGTCAATTCAGTGTAAAATCAGCCATTTGTGATGTAGATTAAACTATATCTGTAGGTAAAAAGTTCAGATGCTGCCTCAAGTCTGTGTGTAATCCTGTTGTAGTAACTTCAGGCTGTGATCTATAATTATAAAATTAAATGGGTCCAAGTTTGTGATTTCCTGAGAAACAGCTGAGCTTATAGTTTCGTTAGTCAGCTCGTGTAAAGTTACCCAATCAATGATCAGGAAACGAAACACACCGAGATTCCTCTAATTTGACCGTTAGAGGAATCACGCTGTTTCATGAAAAAGAAAACAGTACTGTAAAATAAAAACCGCTGATGACCCTCTGTGGTTAAAATAAACCATGCTCTCTGTTGGAGGCATCGGGTCAGATAACCTGATAACCTTGGTCTGTTTTTACATCTGTTGTTGTTTCCACCTGTTAAAGCTCGTCTTTGTGAGTCTCGACTTCCCTCGACTAAGGGTCAAACTTGTAGTGTTGTCATCTCATCACATTTTCTGTGAATAAAAGAGCAGGAAAAGCGCTGATTTAGCACAGCTTCAGTAACAAAAAAAAAAAAAACATCAGTGAGGAAAAATGTAACCTAGTGCAGCTCAAATGAAGACCTCTGCTGGAAAATGGAGATCTAATGTGTTGATGTACATGATTTTAACATTACATCAAACTTTGTTCTTCTGACATCTATTTGTTTTTTCTACCTTTTAACCCGAAGACACAAAAACAATCACTTGATGAAAGTAAATCATAGTAAATGAAATTTTAAAAAGTAAGCAACTTTTTTTCTTTTTTTTTTTTACAACTGTGAACATTTCATTTTATGTATTATTTCATCTATGAGCTTTCTTTTTTAGCAGCCAGGTGAAAGGGATTTATTGTCTTTAAAATACTGATTGATATCACACATTGTTTTGAGAAGTGTTGGATAACTTCATACGATGACGAGCAAAAATGCAGTTTTGGAAAAAATTATTAGACCACTGTTTTCTTCAGTGTCTTGTTCATTTTAATGCCTGATACAGCTAAAGGTACATTTGTTTGGACAAATATAATGACAACAACAAAAATAGCTCATAGTGGTTTTATTTCAGAGCTGATATCTATCCATTTTCTATGTTTTCTTGATGATAACCAAAATCACTTCACTTCTTACATCAATATCTATGGCATTGTACTGACAAAATCAGTGCTTTTATTCATTCCATGTTTTTCTTTCTGTCTGTTTTAGTCACATGATACACACAGGAGTTAGCATTTGATTGCATAACCATTGTTTTTGATGACTTTTGATGGTCTAATAATTTTTTCCGCGGCTGTGTACTACTGTTTTACATCAGTAAACCGTCTGACATTTAGAGGTGAAACAATCAGCCATAACATTGTGACCACTGACAGGAAAACTAGTCTTCATTGTGATTAATTCAGTACAACGTTGCCTAATGTAGCCCACTCACTGAGAGGTACCAAGTGAAGAGTTAGAATTGAATGTGTTATGAACAGTAAAATGTGTAAGAGTAGTGATCTGAACAACTTAGACCAGGAAGAAACTGGGATGTCGAATTACTGGGTCAGAGCATCTCCAGATCTTGTTTATTCCAAATATAAAATGGTAAATACCTACTAACAGTATCTAAAAAACAACAACCAGATCTCAACCAATCGAGCATCTGTGGAAGCAGAACATTATTACCACCTGTCTAATATTGTGTAGTTCCCCTTTTTCCACAATCTGGACCGTGTGGGATCTGGACCAAGACGTTAGCAGCAGATCCCTGAGGTTCTAGAAGTAAAGAGGTGGACATCCATGGATTGGATTTATTTGATGATCAATGCTCCTGAGACTGGGATGTCCTTCCTTAGTCCATTTTTGGTCGGCACTAACCACTGCAGACCAGGAACACCCAACAGAACCTGCAGTTGCGGAGATACTCTGAACCAGTCATCACCGTTACAATATGGACCTGGTCAAAGTCACCCAGTTCCTTACGTTACTCATTTTGCTGCTTCCAACACATCAGCTTCAAGGACTAAATGTTCATTTACTGCCTAAATACAAGGAGCCATTGTAATGAAATAATCAGTTTTATTACCACTTCTCCTGTAGTTATATTGGCCGCTTCACTCTAGCAAAGTATTTAAAGACATTGGCTGTATTTGATAAAATGTTCAGTGAATCTGAAGAAAACATTTGGAAAAGCTGCAAAAAAGAAAAAGCAAATTAAGTATGTTTCTACAAACTGATTCAGAGTGAATAATTTGGGCTGCATTGTGTTACCAGCAGGTGGTACTGTTGGCCATTTTACACACGGTCTAATTAAGAGTAGAAGACAAAGTGTCTTGTTAACATCTCAAATGGCTGTGATGTTTTTTTCCCACGGAAGAGAGAGGAATAATGTAGCCTCCTCATCACAGCCTGTTGTACCAGACATATTTTCACACTTCAGATAATGCAGCATCAAGTAAAAACCACCTCAAGTAAGTTGTTTGCATAAACATTTTCCAATATAAAATGTGAATGGAATGCATTTATGTAAACATACCTACTTGAACATTAACAAAGCTGAGTTAAACTGTTTTATTACAGGCAAAGAATTGAAGAATAATGCCTTTCTTTGATTGGCCACAAGACGCAAAAACCGCAACATTTTTGATAGTTTGACCTTTTCTCCTCCGTGTCGACTAAACATTGACACAACGTTTGTGTTTAATCTGCTCATTTGAACATGTTGCTTATTGTGGACTTTACACCTGAGCTAAAGACGGAACCTGTGTAGAGCTGCTGGAACAGGCCACCGGTGACGATACTGAAACAAAAACAACTACCTGCTGGTTAAACTTCATTTGAAGACTTGAGTTGGTCGCTCTGCTGATTTCGACAGAATGTGTCACTTCCTTTTGGTTAAAAACCCACTGTTTGTCCAGACACAAACGTAACGGCAGGTTCAGCGTGAAGAATACAGCAGCTTTGGAAACTTTTTTTTTAACTGGTCGTGGGAAATTTGTGTTGTATGGTAACATTTCACCTGAGAATAGTTATGTTTAATCTTTCTATAAGGACCAAACTCAGGGACTCTAGAATAATAATAATGAAGACTTATTAAATACATAGAACAGATGGAAACACAACAACCACAACACACATATTTCAGTAAATTCAACCTATTACTCAATAAACTTACATGATTTTGGGCAAACTATACAATAGAACTGTGTGTGTTTGATATGTAGTTGGTGTACCTTCTAACTCTGAGGTCAGACTTGTTTTAGAAATATTTTAACAAAGTAAAGACTGTGGATAAAATTTCCAAATAGGAACTTTAAGAGCGAAAACTAGAAATAAAAAAGGTAGGGGTGACAGATCTTATTTCACGTCTGACTATATTAAGGAAAAAATCTTTTTTCCTCCTGAAAAATGAGAAGGTACACATCAAAGGAAGATATTCAAGTTACTATGGTTACATGTGTTTTTAAATGGATGATTAGAAGCATTTTATTCTCTCTATTAAAGATGATGATGATTATTATTATTGTTAGATATGCTTCCATTATTTATTTATTTATTTATTTTTATTTATATTTTTTTGTCATTTTTATTTTTACTTTCAAAATCATGAGAAGAGACTACAAGTCACCAGAAAAAAAAACCAATAAGCAAAAACCAAACAAGACAGTAGCCATGAGAGAAAAAAAAAACAAGACAATAGACAAAATATACATATATGTGTATACACACTGACACACACACACACACACACGTTACAAGATAATAGACAGAAAACAAAGAGACTAGACAGAAAAAAAAATATAATAGACAAAAAACAAATTAAAAAAGACAAAACCAAACAACAAAAGTATGTTTCCATAGTTTCATATTATAGTTCATTACTATGCATAGAGGACATGATAGCATGGCCTCTTTAATATTTAATATTTTTAATGTTATCTCTGGTCAAAGAAGACCCAAATAATTGCAGCCATTTGTTATAATGTGGCTCATTTTAGAGAAAACACTATTAAAGTAAATCATAAGGACAGCAAAGGCACTGCATAAGAGAAATGATTCAGACAGCATCTCAACCTTAAATTAATGTAACTAATGCAAATCTACTTCTAATGAAATGTTTGGTTTAAGAAAACCCCATAAAGAGCTGATTGTAACCACTACTTCTGCCTACAGAGGTCAGTCTGTGTTCAGACTGATGTCTGTGATTTAATTTTTTATTTATTTTTTTTCTTTGCCAGTTCCTTGAGACAAACTGTTTGGGTTCATTCACAGACAGTCTTTCAGAAACAGTTTCCTCTCAGTGTTTCCTCTTTAGTGGCTCTGGTTGATTTAGGGGAAGTGGCTCCGATGGGGATCAAAACATGCACAAACAACTTAACATTTGTTGAAATAAGAGTAAAAAAAAGAAAAAGAAGGGAGACTTACTTTAAGAACAGTTGTCTTTGTTTTGTTGTGTTTTTTTTCTAAACAGATAATTTATATGGAACTTGTGTTTGTTAAATTTCATGCTTTGCCATTGTTGATTTTTCAAACATGAAATACAAGTGTGCTTAGCTGTCTGTTGTAAAGTATCTTTCCAAATGAAAAAATAAAATTATAAAAAAAGGGGAAAAAAAGAAATAAGAGTCAGTTTATCCTGCAAGAAACATGGTATATATTTGATATATACAGTATGACAAATACATTCCCAAAAGCTTTAAAAAAGCAGGAGAGGACAAAATGAGAGCCTCTTGATACTATTTACATGGATTTATTTAGTCTAAATTTTAAAGCATTTCACAGTATTTTTCAGATGCATGTGCATAAAATAAAGCTGTCATTTATCTAATTTAAACTTCTTTCCTACAAAATAATGAAGTGACACATAGTGAGCCTTAGTTATTTACGTGTAACTTTTTAATGGGGATTTTTTATTGTTTTTTTTCTCAGTATTTTATTATTTTTCTCAGTATTTTATAGTATTTTACTAAATGCTGCTGACAGTCAGGGGCCTGAGAACAGTGTTTCATTTCTGTGTATTTTATATGCTGAAATGACAAATACATTTGAATCTAGTACCGTGCAAAAGTCTTAGGCAGCCTTTAACGTTGTTTTTGCAGGGTTGGGATGGGTGTGTGTCTTTATAACAACAAATATGCAGGAAATATGTGCACAGTATTAAAACACACACACACAAATCAGAATGAAACAACGCCTGCAGGTGAAGTCAGTATTTAGTTTGACCTCCTTTTTGATTCACACTGTTTGGATATTTTCTTAAATAACACCTTCTGAATGTCCCAGAGTCTTTTATGGCCTGTTATCCTTTTCTCTGTCCAAATGATCCCATATAACTTCTAAATAATGTTTTTTTTTTCAGAAATGCATTTTTGTGTTTTAATACCGTTTGCATATTTACTGTATATTCCAGTTGTATGTGCATTACAACAAAGACTGAGAAATGCATTTGTGTGGTCATAGTGTTGCAAAAACAACGAAGCTGAAGGCAGTCAGAGTCTTTAGAATAACACTGTGTACAGTAAATAGGATTATATCTGCATATTATCGCTGTCTGCAATATATGAACGATGCCGGTTGTGAATTGGTCGGTCATTTTAAAGAAGTGGGTGTATTTGGATTGAATTTGTGTATCTTTATTTTTAGTTGATTGATTCATTCGCCTGGGAAATCGGCACACTGAAGAAGGAGATGGGGAATAAGACGGAGCCGGCAGCAGCAGAAGAACAACAACACAAAACAGATGCACTCATTGGGTGAGTTTGACTGAATGTTGAATGTATGTGCCTGTTTCCACCAACAGAGAGCGCTCATTACAGGCTGTTAACAGTGTAGTGTTGTGTGTGATGACAAAATGTCTAAATACAGCTGTCAATGTGTTAAGTCAGGGATGAGCAGATATCATAACAAAGTGATAAGGTCTCCGGGAACTGCAGTTTGTTGACCGATTTCTGCCAGTCAGTACCTGAATAACATGTTTTAATATGTCGAAGAAAACACAACATCCTCGTACTGAGTCAGTGTCACGGCAGGTTTCATACCCATATATGTACTCATGATGTGAATGTAATTTTTTTCACCGGGGTGTTTCACCTGCGGTGCTTCCAATTAATTCCTCTTCTTTGGTTTATTTAGAAATCAGAAAGTACCTGAGATGAGTTGAGGAAGTGTGAAACAAGTGGGCAGACAGTGGCACCAATACTGTCAGAGTTAATAAACCAGACAAAACTATCCTTATACACTACTACACTATTTTTATTAATGTTGTGTGTTTTTGTAGGTGTTTGATTAATCCAAGGTGCACAGAGTTTTGGGCAAATTGCTGTGGTTGTGTAATTTTTTACCCATTACTACTCATTACTCATTTGAAAAGTAAAATAATATGACTTTAGTTAGTAATTGGTATCAAGAGTAATCAGTTCACATCAGTCATTATTACTTTGGAAGTCATCATCTCTTACACTACAGGTTCCAAAACTTTTTTTAATACAAAAGATAAATCTGATCCATCCTTGTGAACCCAAAAAACATAACGAATTGCCATAATTTCAAAACTTTTTTGGTTCTTATCCTGTCAAACGCCTTCTCTGAAAGTCTTTTTTATTTGTGTCATTCACTTCTTTTAGTCTTTTTGTGTCTTTCAGGCCATTGTAGTCTACATCTTCTATGTATTTTTTGTCTTTTATTAAATATTTGATGTCATGTCCATCTCATTCCATCACATTTCTCTTTTAACTTTATTTCACATCATTTTTCTCTTAATATGTTTAATAATAGATGCATCACCTGTGTATTGCACTTTGCAACAACTTTCTCAACATTTCCAAAGAACTCCTTTCTTTTTTTTCTTTTCTTTTCTTTTCTTTTCTTTTCTTTTCTTTTTTCTTTACATGTGATATTTGTCATTGAATTTCTTTGATTACCTATGCAATGCTTCTAACTGTTCAATGTACCTCAGAAGAGAATAAATTACATACAGCAAATTTTGCAAGACCAAAGCTTGTGTCATTTCCAAAACATTTGGGACACAGAATTCATAATAATCATCAGTAGAAGTGAAGGTTTGTTTTTCCTATTTCCAGGCTCGGTGAGGAGGTGGGGGGCCTCTTCCTTCAGGCCTCACCCTGCACTGGGATCAGCGCCGGTTTGGCCGGAGTGAGAGATTCGGGCTACGACTCCCTCCACAGGCGACTGAGCGTCCTGGACAGGCTGGTGCAGACGCATGCTGTGTGGCTGCAGCTCGGCCTCAGCCACATGGACGCCGCACAGATACTGCAGAACCAGCCCGCCGGGGTGAGGCTGCGTCCACACCTACACGTCTCAAGATTAACCTAAAATGACGTTTTAAATTTTAAACCATCGAGTCGATTCTGGGAAGGGTCACATGACAGCGTCTTGACCAATTAGGAAAGGAGACTGATAGAGGCAATGTGAGATGTAAATAAGGAAGTTTGTAAGTGGATCAGCTGCAGATCCACGTGCTCCATTTTCAGGAATTTGGGAGGAAATACCTGAGTGTAGGCAGGGTCTGAGATGACCAACAGAGGTAGCAAAAGTCCATACTTTATTATTTTAGTATAGATATTAGTATTCATTCAGTCAGTCATCCATTCATTCATTTTGTGAACCTCTTAATACTCAAAAGTAGGGAGATCAAACACACAACCTGTGGGTCAAAACTGGCCCACCAAAGGGTTCAGTCTGGCCCTTGGGATGAATTTGTGAAATGTAAAAAGTACACTGATGATATTGATAATAAATGATGTAAAACTCATTTTAGTTCAGGGGCCACCCTTGTTTTCTTCAATTTCTTGCTCATTTTAATGCCTGGTACAACTAAAGGTACATTTGTTTGGACAAATATA
>JAPQRP010053373.1:22500-26458 GCA_037367295.1 Apogon hyalosoma | reverse complement strand
GGTGGGCAATGGCGGGACTTGCCTCCCACAGGGGCAGCGAAACAGGTGGCCACTCACACAGCACACGCACACACCAACAGGTCCTGGTTATGGGTGCCATTCTGGGGTTAAAGTTCATGGGTGGAAACAGAAAAGGAGGAGGAGCAGGGACACAGATGAGTGGATGAATGAGAAAGCCAAGGGGAGGAGGGACAAAGAGGGACAGGGATATGGGAGGTCACTGTTAATACACATGCCAGACATTACCGTCACACTATTAATACAGTGAGACAATAACACAGACGAGGTGCGAGGGGGCCAGCCAAAACAAAGACACAAGATAAAAGAAAAGGGGGTATGAGAGGGGCATGAGAGCAACAAATGGGAGAGGACACAGGGTTCCCACTCAAATTAAAAGAATGTCCAGTTTCAAAGTCTAAAAGTTGGCTCATTTAGTAAGGCATAAACATCAGCAAAATACAAGTTCAGTAACATTTTCTCAAGTTTTAAGGCCCTTGGGAACCCTGTAAATACATAACATGACAAAAAAAAACACATTCCGTGGCTTTATTAGACTTGGGTTAGTGGGAAGCTGGACTTATGGGTAATGTAGTCCATTTTGGTCAGGCCTTCATCTTACCTCATAAACTCCTGAGAAAATGGACATGAATCGACTCAGCACTGCAGCACAGATGCTGGCGATGTGGACAAAGGGACCCTGCAGGAGGAAATCACAGATCATCACATGATATGATGTTATAAAAACACTGACAATTGTAAGCTGTAAAACAGGGAGTCTAAACTAGGACATGATGTATCAGAACAGATAAATCACTATATAATTGCAGGATGAGACAGTTGCCCTGCTACTGTAATGGGGAAAATAAATGTACTCCTTTGCTGAGGTCTTGAATAATTTGCTTCAGTCCCATGAGAGGAAGAAAAGAGGAAAAACATGACAGAAGATGATTTATTATCCTCCAAGATTGAAAAAAAAAAAACAAAACAGTGTGATGGAGCAAGAAAGGAAAGAGAGAAATGATGAAGACAGTGATGCTAGATGAATGAAAAGTAATAAATATAGGGCAGTGGAGACAGTAAAAGATAAAAGAGTGTTTATTTACCTCTTTACCCACTGGCATCCCACTCCCCAGGCCAGCAGTGAGGCCGATCACTTTAGCTACAAAGGCTTTGAGGGTCAGGTACTCCTTCAGCACTACACCTCTTAAGATAGTTTTCAGCTCAGGAATACCAGAGCCTGTGAGGACCAGAGGAAAACAGAGGAGTAAATAAGTAAACACTTTAAAATGTGATATAACAGAGGTAAAAGGAGGTGAACGGAAGGAGGAAGCCGATACTGAGGGAGGATGAGAGAGGCTGACAGGTTGATGGACAGGCTTACCGATGGCCTGTGGGGAAACCAAGTGACAGAACAGTGATGCAAACATGACAAGGATCATGGGATAAGTAACCCAGGCGAGGTACTGGAGCGGCACGTTGCCCTTAAGCTCTCCATGCATCCACTTATAAGCTGAAAGACAAGAAACCAGAGGAAATAAAAAAGTGTTTACAGATGTGATAAGGCCCCACTGAACAGCCTGTTTGACGTAGTAATCCATGTGATCCGTTCTTGTGGTACCTTGCAGACTCTTGGCACTAGCATAGTCCATGCTCCAGCTGACCAGAGCCATTGTAAGCCCAAGAAGAACCAGGAAAATCCAGTCCTCCCCCATCTTGGTCACTATGTACCGGCGTACACGAGCCAAACAATCTGGGACAGACAAAGAAAATTAATGAATCACCTTGAACCCATTTATCACATCATTTAATTACTGACACTTTGCTGTAGTAACAATGCCTAAGAGGAGCTCATTCAGTGTCATTATGAGGAAAAGTGTCATTAGAGAGATGCAATAGATCATTTTAGTACAGAACTTGCAGAGTGGTCTGTTATGTTTGAACATTTACATAATGGATGCATTGCATTAATTATAAAAAGTTTATCTAATGTGCAGAGTGTAATATTTAGTTTCATATTAATCATATCATATTTAACCCATAAAGACCCAAACCTCCACTAATGACCAAAAGCATCTACTGATCTAAAATGTTTAATATTGTACCTGTTGATCCATTAATCCTATCAATACATGTAAATAATTGGTGTGAAATGCAGTTATTCATCTTTTCATGGTCCTCAGATATGACCCATTTGGATGTTCAGAGGCTCCGTAGTGAACGTGGAAACACCATCATCTTCTACATCATTGATTTACCAATAAAACCAATGGAGTTGGATCATTGACAGTGAATGGAGATGTTTTTACATTCAGTTAATGATATATTTTACTGAAAAAGAGACTTTTTCTTCAGTTTTCTCTGTTTTGATATAATAACCTTTGAATTTACTGAGTTTTCATGAACATCTAAATTAAATCTAGGAAAATACAGGATTTATAATGAAAAATGCAAAATATAGAGGATAATATTATAATAAATGGTGAGAAATCATTTAAGAAAGGTTAAATAGAAAGAAAAATTATTTTGGGAACTGCAACAAAAATAGCACTGGGTCTTGATGGGTTTATATCAGTGGAGCTGCAGAATTAAACCAACCCCACCATCCCGTACAATGGTCACTAAATATGCAAAAAAAAAAAAAAAAAAAACCTCAGTGGAGCCAGTGTAAGGGTTTCAATTCTGGTTTTTATTTGAAGGAATAATAACGCTCTTGTTCACTCATACATAGGTGACAACAAGACACCTTAACAGTGGATGCCACCTGCCTTAAAATTGCAAAGAGGAGAAAAAAGGAAGTTCATTTTGAGCTACTGTGAAAGTGAAACATGGCTGACTCTGTGGATAGGACTCATTTTAAGGTAACAAAAATCAGTGATTCTTTTTTTCATTATACACTAATGAACATAAAAATGATTTACAAAGTACACCCTCTGTCCAGACTAAACCCGGGGTTAAAGTGGCCTAGGACAGATTATACCCCAAGGTATAAATTGGATGGGGCTATACTTTGGCCTGCAACACCATAATGATTTTGTTTTGACATTTTTCTGCCCTCACATATATGGGGTGCTGTTATTAACTGGCTGGAGATAGAATTCACTGGCCATAGGTCGATGCCCAGAAACACTTCAAATACAGTAAAGCTAGAGTTATTTCTAAGATTCAGGTAAAGGGCCTGATGTCTGTCATTAAATACACCACTTTCTAACCGCTGACAGACTGTCAGAAGTGATGATTGAAAATAACTATTATTGTAAGAGTCTTTTTAAGTTGAAGGTTAACTATTATCCCCACAGGGCAATTCAGTCTCTGCATTTTACCCCTCCTAATGCATACAGCACATCACATTAGCATTAGCATTAGCATTAGAACATTAGAAATGCTGAGATATCATTAAAAGTACTAAAGGACTTCCAGAGTTTCATCAGCACCTTGGTCCAAGTCACTGACAGGAGAATTAACAATTCTATACCTGTTTTTGTTGGTGGGGAAACCAGAGGACCTGGAGGAAACCCGCACAAGAGATATTGCGAACTGAACTCAGTAAGGCTCCAGTCAATTGAACATGGAACCTTCTAGCTGTGAGGCAAGAGTACTAAGAACTATGCCAGTGTGCCACCCAAACAGGAACCTGTGGGCTGTTCAGCAGTGTTCAGTGTTTTTAATTGAAAATGTTGCATACTTTGCCTTTAATTGCTAGTGTGAACAGTGTTGGGGAAAAAAATTACAGTATGTAAGCATACAAGTCAACATAGCATAAAAAATAGGCCTGATAGATATTAGATATTTTAATGTGCAAATGTATTATAGCTCTAAACATATAGTACTTAAAGATGAGGCTAACATTGAATGTATCCAGCAGAGTTTCAGTGAAATTCACAAAGTCTTACAACAGCTGTGGCCTATAGATTGGAGAGTTGGTTTGTGACCAAATGGTCACTGGTTCTATTCCCCAGCC
>JAPQRP010053373.1:0-17500 GCA_037367295.1 Apogon hyalosoma | reverse complement strand
CTTTGCCGGCCAGAGTGACGGACACAGACTTTACCTGCTACCTGCCTCCATACAGTATAGACCACAATGACTGACAGGTTTGATGAGGGCAATAGGACATGCACCCACACACACACACAGGGGGAAGCAGTCGAGGTTAATTCAGACACTTGAGGCTTGACAATAAATTGTCAGCAGCTCTTAATTCAGAGAGGTAGATTCTCAGTCAGGCGGCCGATCCAGCAGATTCCAGCAGGCTGCAGCAGGATCATAAATGATACCAGGCAGTACACAAGCTTAAAGTATGAAAATAATACTTGTTGACGGAGTGGAGACTATAACCGTACTCACATTGTATGGGAAACTGTGGACAATATAGTACTGGTCCTTAAGGGTTGTCAGCGTGGATGACATGCTTTAGTAAAGCCTCAGTGGGCTCAAGTACAGTATCATCATATTTTTCTGGCTAATGTTTGTTTTTCTACTGCCAGACTGCAACGATTCCTCCAGTTTGATTCATTTTACTAGTGAACATTAATTTTAACTACGGAATATAAATACTTTAAGACATTAAACTTAATTCAGGATTAAAACGCTCAATGCGGCCTTTAAAAGTGATCCCTGCAAACATATAGACCACATCTGATACAGTATATTCCTATAAACCTTTACAACAAGTGCAGTCAGGTTCTTTTTTTGAATTTTATTTAGCACCTAAAATGGGTCAGTGGCTGTTCCGTTGTAACCCAGTAGTTCTCACGTGTTTTTCTCAGTCCTCAGGGAGAGCTGCTGGCTTTCTATCTCTACCACGTAGCTACCTGCATTTATCAGACACTTGACACAAAAACAGCAGGGTCCAGTCAATATGGAGCACTCATGGTGTTTCTCTTTTTAATTAAACCTGAGCTTAAATGGAACTAAATATCTTTGATAAACAGGCTCTGATTATTGCAGACTGCTGTCATAAATGTGTCAGTGCTACATAGATGAACGGAAGTATGTGTGTTATCACCTTCAACAGATAGGTGACCTGTTTAAGGCGTTTCTCTGACTTTCACCTGATGGATGCTGGGATACTTCAGCCTCCTACTGTGGTCTGCATGACTAATGTATAGAATATAGAACAATACCAACCGACTTCAGCAGGTTTAAAGCTGTACATTTTTTGGCCTGTTATGATATACTTCAATAACTTTTTTTTTTTAGAATATAGTTTTAGTATTTTTGATAAATTAATGATAAATAATTACTATTAGTCAGGCAATAGCAGGAAATAAAGCTGAAGAACTTGAACATTTTCAAGGCTCCTGCTTTGAGTAACTGCACTTTCACTGAGTGATGACTAATGCTGCAGTCCTTGAAACCATATTAAATACATTTAATACATTTGAAATCTCTATAGTTAAGCATTAAGTTATTTTAGATATTTTTATGGGATATTAGTTTAATTTTAATAGTTTGCTGTTTTAATTATTTGCTTTAAACTGCTCTGAATCTGATAGGACATTTTGCAGACTACTTTTACAGAAACAGCTGCTGTTATTGGTCTGAAACAGAAATACTAGCCTCAAGGTGCAAAAGCGAGAATTTTTACATTTAGTTTCATACTCAATTCCACACATATGGATTATTTACTTCAACAGTTTATTTGGGAACTGTTTCTAATACAGTTAAAGTTCAGATATATCCAGTGAGTTTTCAGGATGCAAATATTTGAAGGGGTTGGCCCATTTTTATCTTTTTCCTACTCTAAACTATTATTATTACATCAGCCTTTAAAAATCCTCTTTGGTTACCCTTAGAAAACCACCATTTTAAGCCTCTAGTGTCAATGATGACTTCTCACTGTAAAAGCACTAGCTACAAGTTGTTTATTTTCAGGAAATTCATCTTTTTTTTTTACACTATATATTTTATTTGAAGTATCTGCTGATAATGCACAACTACACACTTTTGCCCGATGTCATAAGCTGATTTTCTTGCTCTTTCTGCCCCCATGTGTTTCACCTATGACTGAACTCCACAAGCAGCCCTTCACCTTTCTCTCCCTCTCTTCCTCCTAAAACTTTCCCTCTCACCACCCCTTGTCCCCGTCCATCCAACCCCCACCCCTGAGGCGAAACCTAACTCGTGGATAAATTTAGCAGCAGTGTGACCCAATGTTCACTGACACACTTCTCCACACCTCTCCCTCTCGCTCTCAAGCTGTTTGTCTCTCTTTCGGCCATCTCTCCCAGGAGGCCCGGCGCACAGACAGATGGAGAGCTTTAACCTTTACACAAAAAAACAATGACAAGTTATTGACACTATTTTGCCACGTTAACACAAGGTTTGCCTTGTAGCTATTGATGTAACGGCTAATAGTTTAATTATTACATTATAGCCACCTCTGTAATTGGAAAGACACATCAAGTGACTGTGATATCATATGAAATTTAATGGCTTAATCGTCTACATCGCATTCATTCCTGTCTGCGAGACATTTGGCAGGTGAACGTTATCCCTTTTAGTAGGCTGTAACATTTGAGACTTATGAGATCTGTTTCACTGCTGTTGACATTCTTGCAGATTGAAAATCGTCTCCTCACACAACCTCAGTTTAAAACTACATCCATCAAATGAATAGTAACATGCGACCAGCTGTATGGAAGCGAGCACAAACATACAGCATTTGTCCGTGCACACAGACAGCTGTCCACTCTCCACACTGGGCTGGAGTGTGGCTGTCAGAGTGACACGAGTCCACAGAGGGTGCTTCCTCTATGTTAAGGTCAAAGGTCAAGAACAGCTGTGTGTCTTGTAAGTAATTAACACATGTTTACTAACCGAGTGAACATTAATTTTGTAATTAGCACGTCAAGACGTCTGTGTTCAAATCTGAAGATGCTCAGTTAATAAAGGCATGTTTTCAACCATGTGTTTTTCACCCACCCCATAACCCCAAGTTTTTCCAAATTTTGCCTTATTTAGTTTAATTTTCACTGTGATTTATCATCTTCATCTCCATTATTCAACTTCTGCACATGTAACTTCAAGAAAATACCAGTTCATTGTGTTATTCTGCACTGTATCCAGATGAAGGTGAATCTGTTACCTTGTTTCAACACATTTTAACTTCCCAGCCAGCATGTCCATGTGGGCCCCAGAAAGGCTACATTTGGGCTGCATTTAAGGGTCCCAAATGGGTTTGTCTGCAGTTTCCATGGTGGCCCCACATGTGTTCACCCATATCAGAATCAGAATCTTTTTACTGTCATTGTACAACAAGTACAACAAAATTGAGGTAGAGCTCTCAAGTTCAGTGCAAGAATTTACAGACAGACAACAAATATCTGTAAAACAACAAATATCAGTAAAAGGCACAGTTATTTACATTAAAAAATAAAAAGTATTGCAAACTAAGATATCTGTAGTGCAAATAGCATTAGAAGTAGTGCAAATGACATGAAAGATAAATATCGTGGGATAAACAATGTGAAAAATGAATAAAATGAGATATTCAGATCGCTGATTCTGAAATGGGCAAACATATGTGGAGCCACCATGGAAACTGTGGACAAACCCAAATGGGACCCTTAAATGCAGCCCAAATGTAACCCTTCTGGGGCCCACATGGACATGCTGGCTGGGTTCTTATCTTTTAGAATAAGAGTAGATGCAAATTTCATAAATACAAATATTCATATGCAACGTATGCAACTACACTGTTGCCCAAAAGGAATAATTTTGTTTTCAGACACATTCCTCTTTTATTCCTGTTTGTACACATCAGTATCTCTTTTGATCAGGTGCAGTGATCACATACTGAGTCCCAGTTACACTTTATCTAGCAAGAGTAAATGACATTCTCACAATCATTTCAGGAGAAAAGGTAAAAATATTTTATTCCAACTGTATGGGCAGCAGTGTAATTTATCCAGCCTAGAAACTGTAATTTTTAAATCACCAAATCAATACATTGTAGAGCAAGTTCAAAAACACTGATAATTCACAGCTTCAGTGTGCATCTGTGAAGATTTACTGGACTAATCCAACAACCTGAAAATATACGCCATCACATCCAGCTCCTGATCAATAAATAAATTATATTAGGATGATCTATTAACAGCTCTACACATAAACTCCTCAAATCCTTCAGGGCTCTAATTTCCTCTCGCATGCATACACACAAACACACACCCATTCTGCAGCTTTCACACCTGAGAGATGTGTGACTTTGCAGAGACACATTAACCCGGTAAATAGTGTGATTAATTACGATTTCTTATTTATATCTGACCTGTGCACCCAGGGAGGCCTCGTAAGGGTCTGGGGTTTGGGATTTGCTTTGGGCAGTGGCCCATCTTCTCCAAGGAAAAGAGGAAGAGGAGAAGAGGAGCGGTACTGACACTCTGTCACTACTCATCCTCACTTTGTCAGTTGCTCAGGCTGCTCTAACACATGTACAAACCCCAGCTGCTCGGACCTCCATTGCTCATGTATTTGTCACTCTCTCATATAAATCACATTCAGATCTGCAGCAAATGACCTTTAAATCCCTTAAAGACATGTTTTTAATGAGCTGCTTGAAATTACTGACAGCATGAGTCATTTATGTTTATTGCAGGTGCTATTGATTAATAAGGAACAAACAGCACCGGTACACAACATTCACCTCAAGATGCTCCTGGGAGGAATGATCATGATTCCAGATGAACATTTAAACAGATGAACTGGGGGGATATAGTGACATGACTTCATCTCAACACGTACGTCTAACCTGTCTGATCAGGTTTCCTGTATATAGGTATTTATATCCTTCCTCAACACATGAAAACTGAAATGACTTTACAAGGCTGGAGCTTGAGGCGGCAAACAGATAGAGGAAAGATTAAATTTTAATTCCCTGCAGACACCCTCAAAAGTCGTTTTATGGTGGAATCTGAGCTGCACAAGGTAATGACAACAGGTGAGAAGACAGAAACCAAGGTCAAGATCAGCACTTGAAATCAAACAGATAATAAAACCCATATTTATTATAGGGATGACTCTCCATTTATCGCCTTCACTCAGCATTTCATAATGTGGGCGGTGTGAGGCCAGTGAAGAATGTTAATGTGTTTGAAGGCTGTCCAAGTAAACTTGACATTAAGTTGCAGAAATGTTGCTCAGGAAGAAAATAATGCTGAGGGGGTAGATAGTTCAACAATATTGATTCAGCATAAGGGCATGGGGAGGTCTTTGTGAGATATAATGGAAGCATGAAAGAGAAAGAGCTGGTGGATGAGGAGGAAAGATGCCAAGAATAAAAATAAAAGGGCCACGAAGGAGCAGTGGAAGAAAATAGTAATAAAGGTTAGAGGTGGGAAAGTCAGTGAAAGAGTAGGAACAGGAAAGGATGGTTGGAGAGGAGTTACAGGTGAGACTGACAGTGGAGAAGCAGTTATAGAAGCATGAGCAAGAGGAAAGACATTTTGAGAGACAGTTGGACAGTAGACAGGTAAAGCAAGAATGGGAAAGACCTACCAGGGTCTGTTGGTATCTCAGAGCCTTCCTTTGCGACGCATCTGCAGCCATTGACACGCTGTCACTGATCCAAAAATAACCTTGCTGGACACCCCAGCATTTCCAGTGGTATGGGCAAAACCATACACACACACACACACACACACACACACGCACACACACACACACACACACACACACACACACACACACACGAACACTCGCTCTCACTTACATATGCTTTACACCAGGTCACATAAACACACAAGCACTATCTGACCTTATAAACTCATTCTCAAACACGTTCAAGTTAAGTCAGAAATGGTAGGTGATGTCCGTCCTGAACGTGGTCTTGTCCAGATGATCCAGAGGCTGTGAGCCATCCAGCTCCACTGCAGGACTGACAGACACACAGACAGAAATCAGACAGGCGGACAAAGCAGAGCAAAGCCATCTGATGAGGCAGTGAAGGACGCAGCGCTTTCCTTTATTAGAACTGCAGACACCTAATAACACACACACACATACACAACTTGTTGCCCTTAGCAGCACTGTCCCTGCCAGCCGGCCATTAGGTGTATGTTTGGCTGTGGTGTTCTTGTTTGGACGGTGGGGGTGGGGGGGCAGTTGGAAGGGCACCCCCCATAGGGCTGCCCCTGCAACGTGAGCAGGAAGGTGCACACGACACCCCTGTGACAGCTCACACCTAATCAGCCAATGATGCAAGGCAATCCCCATAACACTCACATGCTGTGACAGTCTTCGCTCATAGCCCCTAAATGTGCCCTCCCAGTCAAACACACACCCCAAAAATGCACCTCACTCACACACACACACACACACACACACACACAGTAAAATGATCTACATATTGCTTAAGAGGTTCAGATACCCAGAAGAGACTGTACAGGGAGGGAGCTGAGAGTCTTCCCTGAAACATCCCACTCTTAACTCGTCTTTCCTCTGGTTCCTCCTCTCCTGCTGCCATTATGACAACCACAAAGACACACACAGATCCCCGTTACTCCACCCTGCTTTGTGGCCCACACGCCACCACATAACCGCTTAATCTCACCGCAGACCGGAGGCCAGAGAGAAATGTGTTACTCTCTGACTGCTGGTGTATGTATGTGTGTGTGTCAAGGGAGAATGACTGTGGACAGCTGGCTGGGCCTCTATCTGATACACTAAGAACATTATCACTGGGTGGCGGGCAGTGTGAGAGATGCATACGTCCTAGTCACAGCATGGAGAGACCTGAGCGCAGCGGAATAGTTGGGAGCCAGTTATACTATACCTGCGAGCAGAGAGGACAGGCTGTACACAGGGAACAACACACACAAACACAGCAACAAGGAGGATCAAATAAAGGGGGGCATGCACAGGAGCAGGCAGATTACATTCGTACAGGGGTCTCAGACTCACTGCAGGACTTTAAACTAACTTTAGAGGCCTACTAATGCATCTGATATTCACTTCGCTTAATGGTATCAGTATAAATTAAAAAAAAAAAAAATTACAATGAAATAAATGAATTTAAAAATGTACTACTTTGGCTCTGATACACCCACCTCTTCCTGTATTAATGACAATATAAGAAAAGACCTTTCATTTACTTGTAATTATAAGGGGATGCATGATTTAGTGAAAAAGTCATGATGTAATTATTACAGAATTGCAACTGCAATATGAGTCTGCTTGGTTGGTAATCAAGGATATGCAGATGTTTGATCAGCACAAACATATAAACTTAAAGTACTATATAAAATGAAATAAAATAATGCGAAAATATCACCAAGCACACCGTGGATCATTAAATTGCAGCCTTTTGCATTACATTATAAATGCTCAGGTTAACATTGTGACTGTGATTCCAGTAATTGTGCAGCTCTAGTATTTATTATTGATCATTCCTCCAGCTCAGTGTGAAAACTAGCAGTAAATATTCTTAAAATATTGGACTTCTCTTTATTTCATTCAGCAGTCAACTTAAAGCTATTACAGTGCAGTTTTGATGGGATGTGTTCTAGAAATTGGCACCAGTGGTTTCGTTTTTCCTGCAGAAGTAATTGATTTCCTCTTGTTGACTACTAACCTTTATTATATCAGAAATAAAACATTCTGCACTAAACCTATGTACATAAGAATTGAAATCACAGTTGTAAGAAAAAGCACACAAACGCAGCTTTTTCTTGCTTAAAAACATGGCATTTATTGTTTTGAACATTTGGCAGTATTTGGCACTGACAGAAATAAAATCTCCCTTTGCCCCCCCACCCCCACATTACACCTCGGCAGCAAACATGAACCTTTAAAACTTCTCACCCTGCTGGAGTGTTTACCCTCTGACACTGTTCCTCTGACACTGTTTTTAAAATGATATTACTTTTCAAAAAAACAAAAAAGAAAAGAGGCAGAGGACAAAGGTAAACTCTACTGTGACCCCCTCACATGCTGCTTAAAAGCATCTTTGTTTACAGATGGTAAACGATCAATACTGTTTCGACCGGTATTCTTCACTACAACACTGTTGTAACTAAACACACTTGCCTTATCAGGGCTTTTCCCGGAAACATCAATGCTCATACAAGCTTGAGTATGTCTGTGTGGGGGTGCCAAAGCAATACAATACACTGTGAAAGCACCACAGTGGTCATAAATATATCTAATAGATCATTCTGACATGTAGAAAACTGCATATTGCAAACCTATTGGAAGACTTTTGGAGTTTGTTTAATGCTTACTGTATCTCATACAGTACAACAACACAAAAAAGACCCTGACTACATCTGTACGACCCACAGACGGAGAAACACTATTAAGAGTCAGAGTGAGCTAAAGGTCAGTGTGACCCCAGAAGTAGCACCACATTTCCCTGGCAGCCCACCACCCAGAAAGGGTCAGCTGTACAGTAACACAACTGATATGAAGATAAATGTTTATGTGAGTTTTTAAATAAATGTATAGTTCATAATGACAATATTCAGCTCCAAGCAAAACTTGAAACGCAGTGAAGCTGCCCTGTGGGTAATCCTAAATACATATGTAAGACAAGACTTAACTTCAGAGTTGACAGTTACTTAAATACAAGCTCTCTTCAGTATTATGCAAGTGAAAATGACATGAAAGATGAATAATATTGCTGAAATAGAGATGATGAAATGCAATGATCTGGAATCTTTGCTGCCCCCTACCTGCCTCTGCATTACAAATAAAGAAACAGCCACTGCTAAAACAAACGCCATGTACAAATCCAAGTAACAGGGTTAAAAATCCATATAAAAACAATTTCATAGAAAATAAAGACCACAAAAATAAATCTGTGTACAAAATATGTTTTAAAAAGAGCTGAGTGAAATCTCAAGAGTTGTGCAGTAAGAAAACAGCAGACAAATAAAATAATAAAAAGAATGAACATCTAAACCTCCTAACTGGCATAGACACAGGCACATGCTGTTACAGCTCTGAGCTGTATGCTGATACACTGCCCATTTCAGAGTACACATAGATTAACATAAGCATGCTGCTCTCTTTGTAGGATCTGTACAAGTGTGTGTGGAGGCAGTATTAACACAGAAAATATGAACAACTAAATCCTCGGTTTGAATGGGAGAAGTGAAGATTTAACAGGAATGTGTGAGTGTGGTGTACTAACTCATGTGGAATGAGGTTTCAATGCTGGGAATAATCTGTGTGTAATGCATATGTGCATATCAATACTGGGGCTGGTACTTGGGGAAAAGGTAGAGGTCTTTGCACAATGAGCTGGTGAACTCTGACATCTCTTTGCAGCGATGGTGGGCCGTGCCAGGGGCGTAACCTTCTCGCTCCTTGATACGTCCATTAACCTGTAGAGAGGGAAGAGAAATACAGCCCAGACGATAAGTGTATTTACTCAAACACTGCAAGTACAAATCTGACGCACTTGTACTTAACTTGCATTCTACATCTTTTACATACATTGTATGTAAAAGGAAAATATAATACTCCTTACACATATCTTGAGTTAAAACCTGTGGTCAGTTGATCTGTTCTGATCTTAATATTTAAAGGGATCTCTGATAATAATGCACTTTATCAGTAGATGCAACCCACTTTAAAATGGAAGAGAAAGTCTGAACTACTGTAGAAACACAGTGAAACATAATGGTCATTCTAAGGTGATGAAAACAAAGGGTTTTTTTATTGGTCTTACTTTTGTGTGATTACATGCCAATGACAACATATTCATGAATATTGTATTCCATATTTTTAATATTTCAAAATGCCCTTAAATATTACACACTGGATTTTTAAACTAAATTCACTCTTTAAATGAATTATCTGGAAAATGCATTGCACAAAGCTGAAAATAAGCCACAGAAAGGTCACTATTTAAGAGATGTGTGGTTGGACAGCAACGCTACTACATAATCTTAAAGAACATGATGCTACTGCAGATTAAACTACTCAAAAGTAGAGTAGCTAAAATCAGCTCAAACCTCAACATGTTCAACAGTAAAATGTAACTAACACATCAACATTAATGACAGTACAATTAAACCATAAACAACATATAAAATGTAAAACACTGACAGATCATTTCACTATATGATGACAGTTCATACAAATCTAAGTTTTGTGATATGTGCTCACCTGCACCAGGATGTCTGAAAGATGTGTGTCCTTTGCATGAAGACGAAGGGCTTTGTTCAGTTCCTGGACAAACCAGGATCCTCTCTTGGTGTTGCGCATGGCTGCAGTGCCTTAAAGCCGAAAACATCAAAGAATAAAATCTATGAGACAGAGCTACAAAACAGCAGTGATATTAACATTAACACTGATATCATAACATTTTTTTTTTTTAAATGAGCTGCAATCCACATCTAAAATAAGACCTCTGTTGGTACATGTTTGTTTGATTTCAGTACATGTGCCAGTATGTGAGTTACACAGTGGAAAAGCAGGTTTTCTACAGGTTTCAGCAAATTAAATTTAGGACCTCTTAAAACCTTTTAAAGACTAATTTCATGTTTTGTTGTTTTGAATCTGTAGTCTGGTCAGCCATCCGTCTTTCTCAATGAGAAAGCCGTCTGGAATCATGGGGCTTGAATCCAAATATGAAGGCGGGACTAACAGGTGCCGAGTAAACCAATCACAGATAAAACGGACATGACGCTTTTGTCAGAGAAACTTGAGAAAACAGGGTGTGATCTGTAATCAAATCCGGATTTTTTAATCAAGTAAAAAACCGACAACAGTTGTAAAGAGATTTGCAGACTTGGAACTGACTGACTCGCTACAAACAGAAGTCAGTGTGTATGACGCATTGCTAAACACCCGCCTCCCAGACTTGTGATTAGTTTGGTATAGAATAGATTGTGCATATTTCACAGTGACTGGCCCAATTCCAGACTGTTTTCTCAGTATTGAATACACTGAGAAAACTGGATGGCTGGCCAGGCTATTGAATCTGGACTTCAGTCACGCTCACAATGTGAATACAGGACATTATTTTTTGATGGCATACATTTGCTGAAGGCTTTTTGGGGCAGCTTTAAGGTCCTCTGTCTTCCAAGGCAAATCTAATGCCTTCATACCCTAATTCATCCAATTTCTTGCACAAGGAACAACAGGAATTAAATTTATTATTTTCAACAGGCTTCAACACACTAAATCCAATCAGTTTTAAATCCTGTCAAAGTCGCACTTAAGACATTTCAAGGACCTGCTGAAACCCTGAAAAAGACTGATTTGTCAAAATGCTATGAGACCAACTTACAAATTCTCTGACCTTTCAGAGATGCAAAGCCACAGATCATGTCGGAGCGCTGGGGCAGTTTAATCCTGGGCCTCCCCATCTCCCCTCTCTGTCTGGAGACTGCTTCGCCCTGTCCTTCTCTCCCAGCATCCACCTGTTCACAGCTGGGTGAACAGGTCCGTGTTGGTCCGTCTATCTGCTCCACTCCACAGTCCATCTCGTCTAAAAGACAAACATTTTAATTCATTTTTTGACTTCTGCATTGCTAACATTACAAGTTTTGGTTTAATTCAGCATACATGTGTTCCTTGGTATTTTGGCACAGAGGAAAACATGTCTTATTTTTAAGATTTGGACAAAAACTAAACTTTTGACAGGACTTTCATAACCACTGGTGACTTTTATGCTGTCGTAAAATAACTTGGTGGATCTGAAAGAGGTTGTTGGCAGATGCAGAGGTCAACATCAAATGGCCTTTCAGCGGGTGTGCTACCTGTGGTGGGCTCTGTGGTGGAGCGATCAGCCTATGACAGTAATTAGCAAACACTCCTGAGGGGTCTGAGGATTTGTCAGGGGTATCATCAGCTATGTAGTTAGGTCACATCCTCCATCACTAAGACAGACTAATTAGACAGAAGTCTGGTTTAAGCACATATTACCGCCATATTTAAGATGTAGTACTACACTAATGTTGCATCTCATTACATTCTACTGCAGAGGATGAGATTTTTAAGACTAACAATAACACCCACAGTCTCTGGACATATGTGGTTGATAGACAACTATGAAACCTCCACCTGGGCCTCTCGTCCCAGTGATCAGTAAGATGACAACAGACAACATCTGGGCATGTGGAGAGACCAGCTGCCATTACATACAAGCGTTCAAGACGTCCAAGCAGCTGAACATCCTGCTCAGATATTTATGATTATGTGTCAAGTGTAAAACACCTTCATGTCTGCTGCTGTTCAAATGTTTCACTATTCAGTCATTTCTTTTAATATACAACCGATCTGTTAGTTCAGTTTGATTGAGATTCAGATTCAGAACACTTTATTTATCCACAAGGGGCAATTCCATTTGCAGACATGGGTCGCAGCAAAAGGACAGGACATTAGACATTCCACAATTCACACAGATCGGTCAATGCACAGGACAGAACATCAGCAGCTGAAGGGTCCAGCCATAAAGTGCAGTGGTTTCACCATCTAAGACAAAGTGCAACAGTAGAGCAATAGTAGCAATAAATAGATCAAATAGATTTTAGAACCTAAACTAGTAGCTACTTGTGTAGTTTACCAACTGCACTTCAATGTAATTCATCTCAAATTTTACTTTTTTTTTAATCACATTCTCAGAGGAATAAAGGTTTACAGACACCACATTTTTAAAGCCTGGAAGATTATGGAAATTCATATCAGATGTTAGATTGGATAACTGCTCATCAGAAGACTGGTGCTCTTTTAACATCTTAATATAAACCATCATCAGTAATTTTATATTATTTTCAGTTACAGGTTTTGTATATTATGTACAGTTTATATATAGTCTTTCAAGTCTCCCTGTGGAGATTTGTGTTTACAAAGACTAAAACAAAAAAAAAAGCAAAAATGTCCATTCTTCATTATGTTAACTTTATGTGAATATATAATTTTTTTGGTTTACACTATAGTTACATAAAAGACGCGGGAGACATGTGTGAAGACTTAAGAGAGTTACAGATTTAGGTACAACAGGTTGAAGGAATCCCTGCACAACAGTAAAGGAGGCATCTTCAGAACACATCAGCCAGGAAGCCGAAGTTGGATTCAAATGGATCTTAAGACTTAATAATCCTAAGCATACCTCCAAAAGAAAACACCATGGCTTAAACATTTGTGGAGGCCACTAAAAAGCCCTGTGAACTGTGAAGATGTCCAGAATTAACTCTGAATGCATTTAGCCAACGTATATTTCTCTACTGTACTCTATTTATTCGATAACTTTGTATATTAATTGAATTTGTGACAACCAATGTAAATATACAGTTTGAAACAGTGCCTTACCTCCTCTGCATGCCTGAATGAAAAACATTTTCGGTTTGTTCTGTAGCAACGGACAGTGAGCATTGTCAAATGACTTGAACACCCAGTCCAGCTGAAAATGAACAATGAAAGAGTCATTTGTCTGAAATCACATCTTTATGCATCTTTACCAGAAAATGCAATTACATACATCAACAAAGAAAATAATCAAGTAAGCATACTTGTAGGAGCTGTCCATCTGTGCCGTATATAGCTCCTTCCACTCCATGAGACAGCAGACACACCACACAGCTGTCCATTGTCCGGTGGTCGGCCAGTCTGGAAAAATTCTCAATGCAGCTCCTCATTTCCTACACATACAATGACGGACCAGTTCAGTTAAATACTTTGTTAAAAACACACATTGTCCAAGATTTGCAAGTTGCTGTTTATAATGCTGAACAGAAAAGCTTTAGCACTAACATAGAATATCTTGAGCTTGTATTAAACCAAAACAACATTAAACACAAACAACATGATAGCTTTTTGGATGCATTTTTAGTGTCTGCAACAATTTGAATTAATTTTTAGACTGTGAAAGGAGACAGTATTGTGGTATTCTTCTTTATATAGAGTATGTGATATTAATATCTCATTCTAAGTTAAGAAAAACACAGTGGCTAATATTTTCACAAGATTATAAACTAATGTTAACAACATTCTGAATATTCTACTCAATTTCTGTGATTAGACATTCAATCTTGCACACAGGACCTTTAATACATATGACTGTGTAAACATATTTTAATTCTGTGTGTGTTACCTGAGCAGGGAGGTCTCGGTGGACCGTCACCAGGAAATCCAGCTCTGTAAAGACTTTTCTGAGGACTTCATCATCCACCTCACCCCCTTTCCTAGGGTCAAGGTCAGGGGCAGCATGAGGGTCAAATGTCACATTACTAATGACCAAGGCAAAGCCACGAGGGGATGAATTCATTTTGTAAGACTGGAAAAGGGAAAAAGGAAAAATAACAGAATGCAAAAAAATTAGAAAAATGACAAAAGGAGGTCAGAATAATGTGATGCCAGAGTGTTCTGTCTTAATTACCCACAAGTCACAGGCTTAATATGAAGGCAGGTAGAGGGAAGTGAAGCCAAAACATCTAAATCTTTCCCTGACAGCTGGCTACAGTATGGGTCAAAAACCCTGCCTCCTCATTGTTGGAAAAAACTAAAACTGATATGCATCTGATAATGTTCACAAAGGTCATTTATGTCTTTTTGAGTACATGTCAATAGAAATATGTGTTTAAATGGATCAGGCAGCCAAACAGCAGTTGGATGTCATGTCCCTGCACCTCAGCTGCACAGGCCGTGGATGCAAATTGCTTCCCACAAGCAAAATGACAACTCCCACAACTTAAAGGTTTTGGATTCACTTTTGCAGGTCTTCTCACTGTTTAACACTGAAACATGTATTAAATTTGGTGCAGGAGGTAATATCTACTCAGGTATGTTGGTGAAGACAGATATTTTACCTGATGGCAATGAGACAGGTAGAAGTCATGACAGCATGGAAGAACAGGAGTGTTGATAGGACTATCTGCATCCAGACTGAACTCCATGGACTCTGAAGCACATGAACAAACATACAGTTGAGTTGTTAAACAAGTTAAAATGCTGCCAAGTTTCAGCATATGGTCTACACTGGTATAACAAGCTTTGCTCTACTAGTCTATGAATGAGTCACTTTGGGGCGTGGCACCGACAGGTACAGACAGTAGATACCGAGACTAGAGCAAGCACAGGCCTATAGTTATCTTAGTAATATGATACATGATAAACAGATCACACAGACTGGACTTTTAAATGGTTACATGGTTTATTATGTTTCCTTGTTAAAGTATATTCAATTGTCTGTCTATTCAGACTGGACAACAGCAAATATTTTACTGCAGACACAACCTCATGTCTCCATGGAAACAAAAACAAACAACACTGGACAAGACAAACATATCTGATCCTCAGAGAAGGCCTAAGTGTGTCACCACTCACCCTGTGTCCTTGGCCTCTTGGCTGGAATCATCTCTTGGATGGGATAAGGAGGGGATGACTTCATAAATCCCTAAAAAAAAAATCCACAAGCTTTGAATGACTAGAAATGAACTGGTCAAAGTAAACTAAAGCGGAATATTAATGCATGAATCTTTGTTCTTTAGCAGCATTTGTTTTTGTATGTTGTTATGTGTGACGACTACAGTCACAGCTAATAACTATTAGGAAATCTGTCTGCTCACTGTCTACCTCAGCAACTATCTCGTCACTTGACACAAGCTGGATGTGGCTTATGATTCCCGCATCTGTCTGCTTAAATCTTTCTATTTTCTTCATCCTCTGTCTATCTGTGATCCCATCTTCCTCCCTGACCGGCACCGTCCCTCTGAATGATGACTCTGAGGCTTGAACTGGGCATGATGAGGTACTACTCCCCTCCTCAATAGTAGCTTCTCTGTCAGCTGTAGATCTCTGCAGAAAACCATGTCACTGTAGTAAATCATTATCCAAGATGTGTAACTTCAGCAACTCTGAGTATGTGTAATTGGAGCCAGTCTAAGTTATAGGAAAATGGCAGCTTTGTGTGGATTTCCATCCAGGTGCTTTAATTCACATGCTCGAGTCATGTGTAAAAAAGGAAACACTGAAAATGCTAACTATGTTTTTACACTTGGCAGGTGGAAAGGTTGGTCTATGAAAAAGGGCTGCAGAAACAAATATTAGATAAAGACCTTGACAAATTGTGACAAATGTTAAGAATGAAGCAGAGGAGTCTGAAACAATGTTATGATCCAGACCAGCAGTTCAAATAAGGAAACAAAACTTAAGCCAGGTTCAAGTTTTTTGATCACACCTCTATCAACATCTTAATAAACAACTCTGATGTACTACATCGAACTTTCAAAATTTTAAAAATGATGAACTAACTCTTAATATCTGTTTAACAGCAGCATAAATGTGCATTTTCTTTTACAGAATGGAAATCTACAATACAACAGGATGGAAACCTACTTTGTGTCAATACATAGAGTAATTCTGTATGAAGGATTATATATTAATAGATTATTACAATCTGCTCACCTCTCTCCTCTGTCTTGTTGTTTGCCCTGCCTTTCCTTCTAGCTGTTCCTCAGGCTGTATACTCTGTGAGAAAAAAAGTCTGTGTATGAACTTCGCTGAGCCTGGATCTAATCTGCTACACACACTACCTTTGTGATGTTTGATGGGGTGCAAACTCACCTCCACATGTGTCTCCTTGCTATCTTTCTCTGGTAGCTGTGTGAGGAGCTCATACAGATGGTGTTGGTCAGTGTCTTGTAGAGCTGAACAGAAACTGCTAAAAGCATCAGGTCCTCGCTTTGGTAGGAGCAGAAGCAAATTTAAGTTGCGCTTCTGAGGTGTACTCGCAGCCTGAAGTGGAAAAATCAGAAACAATAAATACAGACTTAATCTAATGGTGAATGAAATTTGTACATTAATAATGATAAAAAGGCGGCATCTCAAGTGACAAATGATATCACTCATCTGGTAACATAGGAGTTATTTTATAAGCTTCACTCCTACAACATGTATTTTATTCATTGAAGTGAGTAAATCTCAAGTCCACCCAAATATTACTCTTGTGTACATTCATCCGTAAAACCTATTCAACTACCTGTGACCCCTCATCATTTAATATTACTACTTTCATGTGGATGTGTACTCGAGCTAAACAGTTTATCAGAAATGTTACCAACATTGCAATATGGACAAGTTTATTGTCTCAACTGCAGGGGGAGAATTTTTTTTGGAACAGGTAAAATATGTCAAGTATATAAAAAGAAGCATTATGACACAATCAAGGTGTAATGCATGGTCTTCAAATCATAATTTCAAGGTTGAAGGAATTGCTACGAATCCCAGAGAACAATATCATCATGGCCAAAAACTGTCCCTCCAATTACAAATCAAGTTAAAATAATTGCAATATTTTATAGTATATATAGTTTTTACTATTAAAAAGTGAATGAACAGATTGGAGCAAAAGTAAACATCACTGTAACCCTGAGAACTGGCTAAACTAATAGGACTAAATTTAACTC
Organism: Apogon hyalosoma; assembly: GCA_037367295.1. Classification (NCBI taxonomy): domain Eukaryota; kingdom Metazoa; phylum Chordata; class Actinopteri; order Kurtiformes; family Apogonidae; genus Apogon; species Apogon hyalosoma. The sequence goes on along the minus strand of JAPQRP010053373.1, from coordinate 158 downwards.
CAGCATTTACACCAGTGTTTTTCAACCCCACGTGGGGTCGCCTGGAATTCAAATGGGGTCGCCTGAAATTAGTTAGAAATTAATTAGAAATCTAGTAATTGATAAATATAAACACTTGCTAATAAAAATATATGGTGAGTTGAGAGACGATCACAATC
>JAPQRP010053324.1:0-26519 GCA_037367295.1 Apogon hyalosoma | reverse complement strand
CCTACATTCACCAAAATTTAATGGGATCTATTCTGGACCACCTCGCACCTTTCTTGAAAATTTCATGGAAATTGGTCAAGTAGTTTTTGTGTAAAGTTGCTGACAAACAAACAAACAGACAAAAAAACGAACCAAAAACAATACCCTCGCCTCCCCTTCGGGGGGTGGGGTAACAACCTCTCACACACGACGCATGACAAACAGCACAGGTAAAACATATATAGGAGGAAGACCTTACTGTAGAGAAAAGGTACCAGGATGAGAACTATTCGTGTAAAAATGTACTTTCTAATTTTAGTTTTTGAGTACTTTTGAAAGCTTGATCGCTGAATGTAAATCAGCACTTGAGTTGTGCTAATGTATTTTTTAAACAAGTATCTTCAGAAGAATGTGTGTACTTTCCCCACATCTGACAACAGTTCCTCATTATGTATTAAATAGTTGAATTATTGCGAAAAACAAAACACAAAAACAAAGCAATAGAATCACTGTACTTACTTTTACCAGGAAGAAGGACACACCATATGTCTGAAGGGACCTGGCAAGTTTCACATACTTTACTTTTGCCTCAATTTCTGTCATCTCTCCACATGTTTTATGTTCCTGGACAAAGAAGAGAAGTGACACCATCAGTACATCTGTAAGTGTACTTGAAATGCAAGGTTTGTATCGTGTCCATTTATGTCTCAACAGAGAGCAAATTGCTATAATCCTCCTGGGCTTCCCAGTTTCAAACACATTATTTATTTTAAAATGCAACATTGGAGCAATGTAATGTACATACTTGGAATATTTTCTTCTCGGACCCTCTCTGCTTGATGTACTCTTTAGGTAGGAACTCCTTCAGGCTATGGAGATAAATGACATTTTTACATGGTTACACTTTTGTGCTACAGGCATTTCCTTTTCTATTAACATACCTCAACATATGAGGTCATTCTTGCCCTACTGCCTACATATCAGAAAACAGTTGTAACAGCTGACATCACCCCTGAGTTTTCCATTGGAGGAAATCCCTAAAGTAAAGGCCCGCTAAACTGAAGCAGGAAGAAATAACCACTGTACATACACAGCTGTAAACTCAGCACATGAAAGTGTATACTGTGATTGGTATTGTGGGTTTAATGTGTGTTTTTGATAAGAAAAGCTTACTCCAGAAACCCGGGCTTGTGCTTGTGCTCCACGTGGGGTCCGAACTGGATCTGAGCCTGGATCCCTGCAAACTCACAGGCCTTATCAAAGGAGACTGGGTGGGATCCGTTCAGTATATCATCCCTAGCCTGGAGGAGAGATGAGCAGAACAGAAGAAAGGATGAGTGAGAGGTAGATAGTGGCATTCCAGGAAATGGATAAAACTACAAAGACATGAGTAGTATCCAAAATTCACCCAACAGAGCTCCGTAATGAGCACTTCATTGTGTGCTTTGAAAGCAGTGTGGTTTCCGAGAGGATGTCTTCTAAGCGAATGACTAAGTGTATTTCCAAATGAGGGACATCATAACTGAGACTCATCCACACAGGGGAGCCAAATAAGATTTGTTTGTGACAGTAAAAGCCCTTCTAGAGTATTTCAGATGTAACAGCGCCAGCAATTTATTATCACAGTCCATTATGTGTTATTAAGAAATATTACAGAAATGTATCAGTCTTTCACAATATTCCATTTGAATTACAGAATGGCATTCAATACGTTAAAAAAATGTAATGACAGGATATTTTTCCACTGGGTAAAAAAAAAAAATGGCTTATGGCTGATTAGTGCTGCTGAGACATCACTTATGTTTCAATGCAACTTGAGCCAGGCTGTCTACATTATCGTCACCATTTAGGTGGATGGAAAGAGAGAAGCCTTTGTTGACATCTTTCAAATGGCTGTCAGTGTGTGCTGTTTTCTCCAGGGGGCAGTCAGCTCTGCCTCTGTCTCTGCCTCCTTTCACTACCTCTTTCTAGTTCACTGCTGCAAAATTAATGGCTCCAAAGATGGGAGGCATCGCTGACAGTGAGAAAGGCTCCATCAGTAATTTTAGCATTAGCATAACAGTGTACAGTGTGGACTCCGCTCACCCTTATGTCCCATTAGATCAATGAAAAAACTAAGAAAGAGCTTACGGCTATAATGAGGACAACAATCTCCTCCACTCACAATCAAGTCCCTTCCCCAGTGCAATTCATAGTGGAGTACATAAGCTCTTACTGAACACAAGAAGACACTCTAAAATTAGCCCTCACACATGCCATTCACTCTGGTACACACTATTCACCAGACTGTACTATTGTGAAGGAAGATGTTAGGAATACTCTACCAGGAGAACTGGAGCTGATCTATAGTAAATACACTGACTACATATTGAGTAAATGTTGTAAGGTTTCCTGAGCTTCCAAATTAGGTTTGCATTATGTTTACATTGCAGAGAACAGCGTATGGCCACAGTATATATGCCTTGTACTACAATATAATGCAACAACTAGTGTATAACGTGCGCAATTTTATCCTATTGTTCGGATTTTAGGTCTTTATTATGACAGATTAGGACTCTTTGACAGGTCATTGAAGTCAGACCTGAATTTCCCATAGCGGGCAAGCGATACAAAGCACTGGTTAGAGCCATGTGAGTGGAAGTGAAGCACAAAACATCAGAAGCTGTGACACATACAGCCTGAGGCCATAGTGCTGAGGTCAACTAGTCCGCCATGGCCCAGCAGAGAACAGGGTATAATACAGCCATAAAAATAAACGCTGACATAAGGATCCACTAAAGAAAGTAAATGTACACAGGGTAGAGGCCAGCTGTTTGCCAATAAATCACTGTAAAGGAATATTAATGTTCCAAGATTTGTGCAAAACACAGCAATATTGTAAATTGCGGTATATTAGTTTAATTTGGTTAGCAGCTGTACTAGTCGGTGTTCAAGTCTAGCCTTATTCATTTACAGCTTTAAAACTGTAGTAGTCTAACAGAGCTAATAATTGTTTATATGTACTAAATTCTGCAGTATACACTGTGTCCCTGGATAATGTTACATTGGAGATTATCTATAATTCTTCATCTGTTCCTTCTTGGGAATATGTCTTTCCCTGTTATAAATAGTACAGATCAACTTCAGTGCACTAAAAAGTCAAAGCAAAAAAGAAGCATGCACAGGGTGATACTATTGCTTTGGAGGTTTATCCTGTTCCTAGCACAAATACATGACAGAATGGGAGTGGTCGAGTAGTAAAAGAGATTAGTCAGTCACTGGCAGAGCTCCCATTATGTGTTTGTGTGTGAGTGTGTGTGTGGGCAGGTTTAAAATCATAGAGGCTTCAAATCATTAATAAACATATGAGCTCATAGTTGAGTTGGAAGATGCTCTGTCAAACAAACGCCAGCAATTATGTCATCACAAGCCAAGTCTCAATTTACCAACTTCATTCAGCTGAGTGTTTAAGAATTACAGGACTTGTTGATGGGGGGATAAATGATGAAGGATATAAGAGAGGTTAAAGGAGACAGCAGAAAACTGTGAGAAAATGCTGTGGAAGGAAAGCCTGGAGTATGTTCCACTCTGCTAGAGATCTCTCTTCTGGCTCTTCTGGCCTTTTTAACACAATGACAAATTAGAGCCACTGCCATGTGAGGAGCCTCTGTGATCTGCCTGTGTAATAACCCCTGTGTGTGAGAGCGGAAAAGAGGGAAAGATAGACTGGGAAAGGCAACACAGAGGCAAAGGGAGGCGGGGGCAGGAGGCAGGGCTGTTATTGTGAAAGGAAATATGAGTCTGTGTTGTGAGGAGAGAATGATATGCACAGTGCTGTAATGTGTGGCAGGGTAAGAGGGTGGGGATGTGTGTGATTATGTCAGAATGTGTAGGAGATGAAGAGGGAGTGGAGACAGATTGGAAGGGAAGGAAGCAGAGGATAAGAAAAAGAGAAGCAACTAGAATTACCCCCTTGAGGGTGTACGTCTTCAAGTTACGGTTTGCATACATGTCTGAGACTCATAAAATGTATGTAGTGATAATAAAAGATAATGAGTATATTTTAATGCAAAATGGAGATGAATAATTTTTAGGAGGAAGCATGTTGTTCTCACCTTGAGGTTATTTTTACAGAGGTGTGCGCTGTTGAATAATGGAGGAAAAAGTGTTTTTGCAGAACAGGATGGTGTCATCATAGTGAAGCTGATGTTTGATCGCTTGGAAACGAAATGTCATTGTCTTATTATACATATGCAGGAAATGTTGTCATACGCATAAGAATTCTTGAGTTATGGTAAAAACTATTTTGTGAGGTTCCATTGATCATGATATTTGACATTTCACCAGCAAACTCTAGTTATTTAATCTTTAATTCTAAGTGAGCATTTGAGCCAAATTTGAAGAAATGCTGTCTGGGTGTTCCCGGATATAGTGTTCAAGAAAATGGGATGGGCGGATGAGCTAAAAAAAGAGGGCAATTGGTGAAAACGTCATACATACAGATAAACAAGTTGGAACAAGCTGCAAGGAATAAGATGCTTTTTAAGCTTTTTAACCCTTAATGATCGAGTGCTACTTTTGTGGAATCTCCCAAATGATTTTATTTTCTATTTTAAACCTTTAACTGATTTATCACCATTTATTCAAATATTATGATTTATATTTTGCATTTTTTAAATATTAATCAGGTATTTTCCTATTTTTAACGTACTGATTATGTAGACATCCATAAAAGCTCAGATTAAAGTTGATGGTTATCATGTCAAAAACAGAGAAAAAACTAAAGAAATGTTTCTTTTTAAGTAAAATAGATCATTAACTGAACATAAAGCCAGTGTGTGCATCCACTGTCATTGATCCAACTCCATGGGTTTTACTGGTGAAACATTGTAGAAGATGACAGTGTTTCCACGGTAACTACGGAGCCTCTGAACATCCAAATGCGTCATATCTGATGACCATAAAAAGATGACAAACTGTATTTACACCAATTATTTACATGTATTGATAGGATTAGTGGATCAACAGGTATTAAACAGTTTAGATCAGTAGATGGTTTTGGTCAGTGGTGGATGTTTGGGTCTATGATTTAAACAGTCATTTACTGGGAAAACTGGATTATAAGGTGTAAACCACCAACACATGGACAGTGGGAACACATTTTAAATGTGCTATCCACCAGTGAATGAAGTGGAAATGTAACGTTGAATGTATCAATAGGAGAAGTGTTAGAGTGTGAAAATTTCAAATCACATGACAGAATTAGCCAATTGCATTTTTAGATACGAGCGATAACAGATGATGGATAATATATTAACTGCCTTTCAGGCTGTGGAAGCTCTGATGCAGAGACAAATATATATCACATAGCATATACAGTATGTGGCTATTGATAAATCCATTTTTAAGAATCTTTTTATGTTAATAAGTAGGTTTTGTCAGGTCCGTGGTAGATGCACCAAGGTGTGATATGAAAGTCAACCAAGTGGTTTATAAAGACCTGACCCGCTACAGCTGAGTTACATTACTACTGAATTACTGTCATGTCATTATTGAGGATTCTTTTGTTTCATGATAAAAAACAAACAAATAATAAAAAAAACAAAATAAAAAAACCAAAAAAAAACAGACACTGTATTTCGTGTAATGGTTTGACTGGCTTTATAGGTAAGTTGGGCTGTGACAGCAAAAATCTGGTGCCTAAATCACCACCTTTCTTCTTCGCTTTTTGCTGCCTAAGCATATGTGTGCGTAATTGGTTTACCTGAACATAGAGCAAGTTTAGCTGGACTGGGTCCCTGGAGTCCACGTTCTGGTCTGAATAGAAGAACTTGCGCCTGAGCAGCAGGGTCTCACTTTCCTCCACTCCCTGTTCTCTGAATGTCCTGCTGTGGTCCAGCCAGTTCACTGTCCAATCAACACACACACTGTTAAGAAATGCACTAGAAAACAGGAATTCAGCTTACACAGAAGTAACCATGGGAGGATAGTGATGGTGGAAATAATAGACATTTCAGAAATAGTAAGGAGACCAGAATGGGAAGACAATCTACTAAATTTATCAGGGTAAGTGAAAAGCTTGACAGGGCAGTGCATGAACATTCATTTGCATTATTTTCTGCTGAGACGAAAACTAATTCTCAGCCAAAGTTGGAGGGTGATTTATATATTTGCATGTTTAAAAATGTAATTGGTGTCCTCTGGGCAAAAGATAACAGTGTTAATTTCATTAAGCTTTGATACAGCCATGCAGCAAATTACACTTGAGTGATAGAGAACATATCCAGATCATGGTTTCGAGTCAGGTTCAGTAATGTAAAAATAAGAAATGGGCTTAAAGCCATCAAGATAGAGAAGAAACTTCTGAAGCTCTTTGTTACTTAAACTTACAGTCATCATCTGTGTGAAGTTTAGCTTTGAGCTTTTCCATCTTCCTCTCATCTCGCAGCAGCAGTGTTCTGTCTTTCTTTAATGTCCCCATCCCTTCCTCCTTCTTGTCCTCTGTCACCTCTTGAATGAGCGAGTACTCCTCATAGTTAGTGATTCCTGAAAAGAGTACAAGTTAGCCCGGGGATTCTCAGGGATGGAGACGCCTCAAACAACCTGATAACATACTGTCACGATAGAAAAGAAGTGTCTCTTCAATTCTCTTGCACTCTCTACTTATCGTTTTCTCTCTGCTTTGAAACAGCAGCAGGAGGAAAGTTGGTACAGAGCCAGCAAACTAAAATAGGAGCTGAGGCAGAAAAGAAGCCAAGCAGAAAGACCTACTTTAAACAAACATTTTCCAATAAAGCTATCTGCCAGACACACATCCCTGTTCTCTTCACCCAATGGAGCTTGATAGCTGCTCATTATAATTGAAATATACAGCTTAGGAAACACCTATGTGACCAGCAAGGTTTAGGCCCTTGAGAAGAAAACACTTCAGTATTTATTAGAAACAAGCTTGTTTGAGTTTGATAAATCATGTCCTCCGTTTTGTGCTTCAAACAAAAAATTATTAGGGCTTTATCAAGTGTTCATTATTGTTCCTAAGTACTTAACAAATGCTGCTGTTGAAATGTGAATTCAACTGCATATAATAACACGGAGACAAATGCAGAGCTACGCCTCAGACTAAAAATAAAACCGAGGATGAATAATTCAAGGCTTGTATGATGGGCTGACAGATTCATATTAGCGGTTCTGCGAGACGATCACTTACCTATTCTACTGCATATGGTGACAAGCAGCTCTCCGACCGTTTTTGAGTCATCCACCATTATGGTCTTAATGGCACCATCCAGCATTTTAATCTTTTGTGGCCTTTGTTTTTTCTTATACTCCAAAACATCCTGAGAGGAAGCAGAGTGACACCCTCAACACAACTGATGGCTCCTGACAGGGAAATACACAGCTTCCAGCATGCAAAGAGGCACAAATAAGTCAGGTCACACCAGAAAATGTAAATCGCTTTAAGAAATGACAAGTGACACTGACAGCTCCCCATCCAAACACCATATGATATAATCTTACTCCATTTCGTAGCATGTAGTAATCCAGGGTTCTTCCAGACTCCAGCCAGATTCCCTTCCTGGGATCATCGTCAGACAGGAAGAGGCCATAATCTGAGGCTGAAAAGAGAGATGCACATTTGCAACAGTACATTAGATACATGGATGGACACATAGAATTGGATACATAGATAGATGCATAATTAGGTCCATAGACGCATACATAGTTAGATATGTAGAGCCATAGATATATAAATAGATACACAATTAGATCCACAGATACATAATTGGATCCGTAGATCCATATAGATACACGGATACATAGATGCATAATTAGATACATAGATACACGTATAGATATGTAGATCATAGATATACAGATACATAGATACATACATAGATAGATATGTAGATCCATAGATATATAGATCTATAGATAAATAATTAGATCCATACATACATAGATAGATATATACAGTCGTGGAAAAAATTATTACACCATGAAAAGTCATCAAAAAGAACGGTTATGCAATCAAGTACTAATTCCTGTGTATGTCATGTGACTAAAACAGACAGAAAAGAAAACATGGAATGCCTAAAAGCACGGTTTTTGTCAGTACAATGGCATAGATATTGATGTAAGAACTGAAGTGATTTTGGTTATTATCAAGAAAACATGGAAAATGGGTAGATATTAGCTCTGAAATTAACCTCTTATGAGCTGTTTTTGTAATTATTATTATTATTATATTTGTCCAAATGTACCTTCAGTTGTGCCAGGCATTAAAATGAACAAGAAATTGAAGAAAACACAGGTTGGTCTAATCATTTTTTTCTGCGACTGAATATCCATAGATATGTAGATCCATGGATACATAGTTAGATATGTAGATCCATAGATACACACATAGTTAGATATGTTGATCAATAGATACATAGATAGATGCAAAATAAGATCCATAGATACATAATTAGATCCATAGATCCATAGATACAGATAGATACGCAAATCATTGATACATAGATACACACATAGTCGGATATGTAGATCAATAGATGTATAGATCCATAGATACATAGATAGATGCATAATTAGTTCCATAGATACATAATTAGATCCATAGATACATATAGATACGTAAATCACAGATTATATAGATACATAGACACACGCATAGTTAGATATGTAGATCAATAGATATATAGATCCATAGATAGATGCATAATTAGATCCATAAATACATAATTAGATCCACAGATCCATAGATACAGATAGATATGTAAATCATAGATATATAGATACACAGATACACACATAGTTAGATATGTAGATCCATAGATATATAGATAATTAGATACATCGATGCACAGATAGATTCATAGATATGTAAATCTATAGACACATAATTAGATCCATAGATATATAGATAGAAACGTACATCATAGATATATAAATCTATAGACACATAATTAGATCCATAGATATATAGATACATAGAACCATAGATACCTTGTCCTGTCTGGGCTTCTGGGACTCTTTCTCTGATTATCCTGCAGGCATCATACACAGGCGTGGATGGTTCAAACTGCATTGTCTTCACCACGTTGCACTGGCGAACACATATCTTTAGGGAAAGGGCCACCATCTTGCTGGGGATTCGAATGGCCTCACTGACCTACACACCTAGAAAACACATGGAGTAGAAAGTATATTAAGTCATAGTGGTGGTCATAATGGCCGGAATCAACAGCGCAGTATTAAAATGTCCCCTCATAAAACAATCATGCCCGAAAGTGTGAAGACGAAGTCTCTGAGGCAGAACCCAACACCACCAGGCACAGAACAAATCATCCCAATTATCTTCTTGGGGATGTTTTTACCTGTGAAACTGAAAGCGAGCTGTGGTGTTCGCCTACCTCAGCAGCTCCTCATTCTTCCCTGCTGGTCTGATATTAAAAGGTTATGCATTTGGAGAGTCTCTGATTACAGCATGTGTAGAATTAGCTGAACCAACATAAGAGACACAACCTTTCAGCAAAATGAAGAAAAAAAAGAGTAAGCCTCTCTAATCGGAAGAAATAACAGGAGCTAAGTCAAAAAACACAAACGGCATTCCACTGCTGTATCATTATTCACTCTTCTCGCAGCTTGCACTCACTCACAGATGTAGATTTTACTGGGAGACAAATCTACGATAAAAAAGGAAACAGAAAAAAGGAAGAGAGTGAAACTGCACAGAGTTTCTCTACTACCTTGACCCTGGTTTCAATGAGGACAGCGATGAGCATAATGAATAGGAACATCTATAAATCAGATACAAGACTAGTAATATGTATATGTAAGACTGCATCTGCGAATATAAATAATTCTTTTTGCGGCAGAAAAATGGCTCAGCTTAAAGTAGATTCAAAATTCAGCAGGAATATGTATTGCCAATTCTCCTTAAACACCAGAAGAATTTTAGTATTTTTCACCCCGGCTGACTATAAAGGCAAAAGTTCACATCTTCACACTGACACGATTCAGATCTCAGCCACAATTGGAAACAAAGAGTTTTTTTGTGCTCAGAATTCACAGCTCATCCACAGGCCCCACTGAGCCAGAGCACAGAAAGTCGGAGAAGTTCATTTTCTGTAATGATGGAGTTGAGACGGAGGCTGCTTGTGACTGTGGCTCTGTCGCTGCTGTGGCTTCTTCTCCAATAGCCCCTCTTCTTCCCTGAGTTTTTCTTCACACAAAGTGGGAAAGACAAGCACAAAGAAGAAGGGGTAATGGCGCTGCATGAGTTCTCCTCTATACAGACTGGTGGAGAAGCCCCACCGAGTTTTTGTCATCCAGCTCTTCCTCTGATAATCTTTTTCAGACAAGCAGCTTGAGACCCCAAACTGACAGCACAGCAGGCCAGGACTGGTATGTATGCAGGATGACAATATAGATACACAGACAATACACTCTCACATACTTCATACAGAAAGCATGCAGATGAAATGCACATATTGTGCAAGCTAGCTGCAGATAGTTTAGCTCCCATCTTATTCAAAAGACTGCAGTTTCATGTGAAAACTAAAGCATATAGGGGAAAATTTGTGTAAAACTGCGGTGGGTCCACTCACTGCTAAAGCAACAGTCACTTTACTTGCTGTCATTGTGAGTAGTGTCAGTCACTTCAGAAAGTAAGCAGAAACCACATGATGAAACCGAGAGGATAATGATAATCCCTGATCTTACACAAGTGCAAGACCACATTTTTCACTACAATCCTCTTGCAAACACCCCAATGCTGCCAGCTCCTCATTAGCACTGTTTTCATGTATGGATAGATCTTTTAAGTACAGTAGAGGAGTGATGAGAAACAACACATGTGATTCTTGGTTGAATCTTATCTATTTTATAACCCTTTCTACAAGACCAGGTAGAAGTAAAAATGTAATTTCAAAACATTATCTCCCATGACAATCGGTAATCCATCAATACTGCATCCTGCATTGAATTAGATTTGTATACTACTCTTGGAATTAAGACGTGAAAATGGCCAAAGAGCAGCTTGCTGGGTCGTCTAAACGTGGACAATTCAATAGAGAGCAGTGAAGGCCGGAGCCATCTGGAGAGGACATAGCTCTTAATGATTGACTGTAATACCAGCAGCAGTGCAGAGCCTGGGAGCAACAACTGCTCCGTTTGCTGCATCAGTCTATCTCACAACAAGCACAAAGACGGTTGTAAAGGAAACTTAAACAGCATTTGTCCAGGCTTCTATGGTTTGTTTGGATTAGTATTTCATATTTGTCTAGAAATTTGAAGCAGTGTATGCGAGGTGAGAGAATAACATTTAATAAAATACAGTTTATGGGCTGCTTTAGGTGTTTTATCCACGTGTTTTTCTCTTCTGTTATGTGGAAAACAGGGAAAAAGAAGATGATAAGCAAACCCAAAGCCATCAGTTCTTATGAAAACATAAAGTACGCTCAACACATGAAGATCTAACGCAGTAACACAAGCCTACAAGCCCTTTCAGCAGCTGCTTGTTCAGTTCCACAATCACACAGCAATTACTACATATGTCAGCCACACAGCAGAGACAGCCAAATGTAATTTATGTCAGATGTGATGGTAGCATACTGTTGGCTGTTAAATCGATTCATGCATTATATTTTGTATGATATAACATATGCTTTTAAAGAAAAGCTGAGGATGCAGAAAAACACCAAGTACAAAAAAGCTAAATAATTATGTATTAATTATGATGACAGAAGTCTTCTTATCCAAACCTAATCTTGGAAATAGAAAACAACAAAAACAGCTGAAGTGAAACTATAATGTATATATCTGTAATGTATCTAATTTGTGTAGCATCAGCTCTGAACTGTCCCTAAAGCCTGCATAAATTTCAAGGTCAGTACATCAACTAAGATAACAGAAACACCAGAAAAGCTTCAAAGAAATTTTAACAGTAATACAGATGCAAACATCATGCAGTACTCTCCACTCGCAGCATTTACTGTGAGGATAAAAACAGGCACTTTGGATAATAGGTAAATAATCGTGGCAACTACAAAGCAAGAACAACCATTGTAAAAGGATGAGATAAGATTTTAACAAGCTATGATAGAACTGAAAATAACACAAAAGCTGAAATAAAATAGACAGTAAAGCAATGGGAATAGGATGGAGACTTCATGAACCACAAATACATCGAATAAGAATTTACTATACCATATTATCTCCAGCATTGAGGACTATTATTGTTGTGTAATTTAAACATGTAATATGTCAATTGCATTGAGTGGAGGGCTGAAAGTAATTCCAACCTCAGCAGTTCTCAGGATTGTTGAGAGCAGCAGGATTAAAGCATGTGTGTATGAGGTTATGCTAATGAGCTAAACTGCTCCACCATCCCCACCACCCACCCCCACCCCTACCACTCTCTTCTTTACATCCTGCACTGACACTCTAAACTCAGCATCAGCCTTTCATCCCTGTCTGACTGAAAGCAAGGTCAGTTTCCTGCAGGTCCATACTGTGTCTCACGAGACCATTAAGAGTTTTCCTGGAACACAAACAGCCCAATTGGTAGGGTCACAAAGCAGCAAACAAGGGCTGCAAAATAATGTTGTTGCTTCGACCATATGTGAAACTAAATCCAATATCCCTGCAGCCAAGACATGTCAAGGTCAGGTGTGTTTTTCATGACAGATGTGGATGTTGCTCCTTCATTTAATGATCGCTCGCTAATCATTTTGAGTGCTTCATACGGTATCCTAATTCGAACACAACAGGAAGGCATTTATCAATCATCATAAATGAATATTTGTTATGAGAATGAGGCATACTTGATTTACAGCAAATATATTGAAAAATTATTATGTGCCGATTTCATAGCCCGGGGCTGTAATCTGAGCAGCACATGGGACCACATCGACATCATTCAGTCAGCTTGCCTTTATCATATTAATAACATGAGGAGAATATGATTATGGCAAACTGATTTGCAATATGAAATGCTGGTAGGGTGCCAAAAGAATAATACAGAGAGCAGGTTTATTCTTTTAGTAGGCTCAGTGTGTGTTGAAATACAGTTACCACAGTACAACTAATTATCACTTCTTTTCAATTTAAAATGTGCTACTCATGTTCTGTAACATTTAATTATTTCCCTCAAACTGCCTCTTTTTATGCCTTGCAGAGACTTTATTCTTTTTTCTTCAGGTGACCTTGTGCTAAATTTCATGCAGGGAACAGTACTGAATCTGAATCTAACTGAACGCAGTCCAGAAAATTAATAAATTAAAAGCTTTCACCTCCAGCCTTATCATTTCCTCCATACGTTTTACAAATTAATTAATCATAGCTCTGCAGGACACGGCAGTGACTGAGCAGTGTTACAAAGCCAAAGTGACCCGTGCTATTTTAAGTTCACCAGGACTACTAAGAACAAGCTGTCATATTTCAAGTAGCTGGTTGGTCACAGATGGTTATTGATTGCGATGATGAAAAAAAAAAAAAATTAAACCTACACTTTAAATTCTGAGCCACTCATACCCGCACTGACTGAAATTTTTTACTGTTACTTAAAAGTGAACCCTGCTGCTATAACCCAGCCAGAGTACTATAGGCTGTGCTCCTGGGCTACACACTGTGCTCTAATGTAATTTGAGGGTACAGATACTGACAGAAATTATGAATCTTGCCCTTGTCGCAGAAAAAGAGAGAGAGAGAGAGAGAGAGAGAGAGAGAGAGAGAGAGAGAGAGAGAGAGAGAGAGAGAGAAAGAGCAGCTCCTCTTACACTAAAAATATCCAACAAGGCAGAGCGTCCTTCAGCAGCACTGATTCACAAGGATACAGATGAGTATCAGCACCATAAATGTGTTTCTTTCTAATCTGTAAAGACAATACTCACTTACTGATCCCTAAAAAGAAATGTTTCATATTTCTTAGGTCTTCTAGGTGGGGCAACATGTCAGACGGTAAGCTGAGCATGTGAAATGAGACATGTGGGACGCTCACTAAGATGAATGGTTCTTTTTCTGGGATATTATCCATTTAGCCTCAGTGACAGTCTATACATGTGTCATATAGAAGTGTTTGAGATCGCTACTATCCCTCATCTCATTTAGAGATTTGAATATAGATTGAGGCAGAAACAGCAACTAGAGGAGGGGAGCTCCACCCAGCAGCTGCAGTCTGTCTACTAAGTCAAGTCCTTCAGTCAGTCTGTCCTCCAGTCATTCAGTTTAGTATCTGTGAGCTGACCCTCCATCTCAGGAAGTCACTTAGCAGGAGCAGTTAATGGGTGGTTTGCACAGATACTATTCTATGAGGTGCGCTGTTATTTTCCTCACTTATTAACATTGCGAAGACCACATTTTAAGTTTTTCATGACAGCACAAATACATAACAGGTGTTTGTCAAGTGGCCTCAACCAATCAATCCACACAGGTTTGCCTATTATGTGCAGGTTACTGCATACCATATGGAGGGTTTTGAGCACAAAATACTACCGTATGTTCAATCTGGGAAACATTTTCTTGCACACAATTACATCCTAAATTTAATTTTATACCAGTGAAAAAATGTGTTTGTGTTTTTCAAAGCCTATCTAATTCATTTGTGCTGAGATACATAAATGAACTTAAGCACAGAGGCAAACAGCCTAAGAAGAGCAAAAAAAAACAAAAGAAAAGCTTTGTTGCCCCTCTGTTCTCATACCAACCAACTACACAACAAAGGCTCTGCAGTATCATTAGCTCTTTGCTGAATAAAGTATATATGAAGTTCTCCTTCTTACTGTAAAATAACAAACTAAAATTGTTTATATTTGCATGCGAATGCTGTGAAGAGAATACAACTGTAGTCAGTTATTCACTGGTTTTGTCAGTCACGGTAACCTTGATAGAGTATGATGCCAATTAATCACAGAAACAACAAATATCAAATTCTGGAGTAATTTGGATGTTTAACCCTGGGCTTCATTTTAAATCTGTTAATGTGTGAAAAATACAAAGAATGTAACAGTGCATTGCATTTTAGTGTGTTCAACATCAGTGTTTTCCACTGTCAGCACAGGGAGTCATTCTAATGCAGTACACAACCGACCAAAAATATAAACCTCTCCGCTATACCCGAATGTTTTTCCAGCCATGTCGATCGAGCCTGTGAGAAGAGTCACTGTAAAAAGCCTTCTGTTTCTGCTCTCTCCTGCACTACATATGACTACAGGACTATGTGCCAAGCAGTAATACAGTCTGACATAATTCAAATGCTATTTTATTAAATGTAGACCGACAGGCATGGGGAGATTAAGGAGTATTCAGAAAAGATTGCACAGATGTGACAGTAATTAGTGTAAGGATATGTAAGTACAAGGCAGATCCAGCTCCCTGAAATTATTGCATCATAATTACAAAGGTCATTTAAGATGCCAAGCCTTACTCTGTTCTCTGGATCTCGAATGTGAATGTGAATGTCCTCATACAACTAAATTACATCAAACTGGTACCTGCTCTCTTCGTGAAAAGGAGTCCTTTCCAAGTGCGGTCTGCTAAATATAAATTACCATAAAACAGTCTGGGCAAAGTGTGCAAAATGAACAACACAATCTTTTATTGAGGGCTTATAATAATGCAAATAATGTGGGAGTTAGCCTGTGAAATTGTAGCACAAGCAAATACAGTACAATAGGTAGAGGGTGAGGTGAACGTGGGAGTTAGGATGCATAAAAACACATACAAACACACACACACACACACACACACACACACGCACACACACACACACACACACACACACACTCAAACCCAAGAGACTTTGGCTTAAATATTCAGAACGGATCATCCTGCGTTTGGCTGTGAGCATGAGTATTAGACGACACTCAGACACCTCTGGCTCCCACCAATGGTATATTGTGCTAACAGTGTCATGTCCTATAACTCAGGTGACTCCAATCTCATGTCTGTGCCGCCTCCCCAGCACCGAGCCTCTCATACTTCAGTAGTTGACTACCTCCTACCACTTGCATGCTGATTACAGTATCAAGAGCAGCGGAATGGAACATACACTGGCTTCACTCCAAAGTGTGATACACTGAGGGGCTCTATCAGCATTTTATATCCTCTGGCATGCTGTAAAGAGAAGAAATCTGACGCTTAGTTTCACTGTTGTAGCTCTTTAAGCAAAATCAAAAATTCAACAAAGAGCACCACATGCAGACTTACAAGAAGACTCTACTCATTTCTTGTGTTATTATATGAAATATTAGTAAGCGTACAGGAGCGTTATGAGGTGACACTTACCATCATGGTAACCTGACCCTACCAAAGTTGTCGTTGTAACAATAAATTCCCTTGTTGACGGTGACTGAAACCACAGTGTTGTATGTGGGGAGGTTCAGGGAGAGGCCATGTTTTCGGCCCATTGTTTCCAGATCAGTGACTCTGCCCACAGTTGCCATGGCTGCTGCTGTGCCCACCTTTTCCTGGACATATAAGGCTGGAGAGCAGATGAACCAGCAGCAGCCACATCTCTCAGGTCCACAGCTGCAAACACTTTCAGGATCTTCTAAATGTTGATTATATTTATAAGCAATTTCAGAATCTTAGCTACGATCACCTTTTAAATTCCAGGCATACGAGGTTAGACAAAGCTTTAACGACGATAACAGACATGACTATGGAAACCCAGTTTCGTTCAAAAAGGCTTTTCAGTTATCCTGTCACAAGTACATGGATAGGTTCAGCAGAGAAAAGAGATTGAGGGTGTTGACTTTGATTCACTTTGATAGAGCATGTGTGAAAAATGAAAATACCTCTCTGTATAAGTGCCACTTCTTTTTCGCTGCTTTGTTGAGGTTTCTGCAGAGAAATATAATGCAACATTCTGTGTTGAAAGGCACACCAAGAGATGGTCTGTGATATCTTTTATTATTACGCTGATCCCAAAAGTGAAGTGAAGAAGATGTAAAAGTTAAAAGACAGGCAAATGATCTACAGAGTGCACTTAAGCAAGCTCATTTCCCCCACACTCAATTAGCCAAACAGCTTTCTAGAGTATGTCCCCACCTAAGATGACAAATGAGTGGCTGACATCTAGAATGAACAATAAATGCTGAAAGCAAACTTTGCTAGGCCAAGGCAAATGAAAAACCCCATTATTCAGTTAACTAGGGAGTACATTCCAGGCACTGTATCATTGTGCGACTCCATGCAGCTTTGTTTTTCTCTCAGCAAGGACTAAAAGCACCGGAGAATCAAATGTTTAAATTGGCTGGAGAAGGTGTATACAAAAACTTTCCCTCAGACTGTAAAATACTGTCCACTTTGCAGAGTTCTTCAAGCAAGACGCTGTGCAAGACGCCTGCTAACAAATGAGGAGGCTTTTCTCCAGAATGTTTCAAAACAATTGTGTTTTCTGTAATCTCCTGCTACACTGGCCAAACTATGTAAGAACTATGTAAAATAAATGCATTTCTTAAGTTTGGGAGTGCCTTTTGAGACAGGAACTGAACAAATCATGGTCTTGTGTTCATCTCATTGAACTAAACATTGTGAGTGTGGATCTGCAAAGGGATGATACTTTTTTGTATCTGAAAGAATTCTCAAATATTGAGAGACCTTTGAAGAAAATAGACAGTATATAATTCATGTTTTGTTATTATCTAGATCATTATTTCTGTATATTGCAAATATGGGAACATGCCTCCAGCTGCCATTTTCTATCCATCTCATTGGAGAAACATCTTAAACTATGCTCAAGTGTTTGCAATCACAAGAAACAAACATCAGTGGCTTTAAGCTGCTTCATAAACATCTGGTCAACTAACCACAAACCCACCCTCAGCATGGACAGCCCCTGCACATTGTGCAACAGGGTCAAATGACAAGAACCATGCTGAATTCTCTCTTCTCTTCTTTTTTTTTTTTTTTTTTTTGTTTGCATGCTCCCAGGGTAAAGCCTTAGGGACAGAATGGAAAAACAGCAATACACCTCTGAGCACATATCGCTGCTGGACATATATTGGAATGGAGGAGCCACATGATTGGAGCTTTAAGGGATGCTGCCATGCTTAGTTAAGGATTCATAGACTCACTATTTCATGCTCCACATCTGCAGGTTACCATGGCAACCATAGTTTTTGGGCAAATCCCAGGTCAGGTGACTTCTGTGGACTCCAAATAGAAAATGGGGCCTTTTTTAAAATGCAATACAGTTGACAAAAGAAACCAATGAAGTGTTTCTTCAGACAGTCACACAAATTTCTTCAGTAGCTCTCACAAAGGCTGTCACAGTTACAGATCAGTTGAAATGCGCCTGACGTTTACTCCAAGTCGATTTTTGGTTACATGTTTTCTTATGAGGCTAGTCAGCAGCAACTCAGCAGTAAATGCTCAAGGGTTTAAAGTAAATATTTTACAACTGAAAATACAAAATAAAACACAGCACAAACAGATGGGACTATATGCAAGACCAACATTATTATTATTGCTGAATCACATCATTTGTGACTCAGCAAAATATAGCATATCTACAAAAACAAAGGTAACAAATGTGAGCCTTAATTATACAGTTCATGCATGCTACATTAGAAGAGGCTGAGGCCATTTCACACCGTTTCATTGTGCTGCTTCAGCAACAAGGCCAAAACAACAAAAACTCATCTGTGCTTCATTTGTAAAGCATTGTTTATGCTTCAAAAACAGTAAATTACACAAAGCACAATTTGCTGTTTACTAAAAGTGTCTGAAACACAGTAAGTGCATCAGAAAGTTAGAAAGGAATAGCTGTATACAGGTAGGGCTTTGCAATTACAATGTGGTCATTATGACAGCATGGGTGCAGTTGACTACCCCAGTGTGGGTTTCATACAAACAGACACAGCAGGAACCGATCATTAGGAGCAGGCGTCTGCAGGGCCAGGTCCTAGTAGCTCGGCTGGAGCCTGTGTGAGAGGTTCTCAATCTCACTGGGGAAGTCCAGAGGAACATGCCGGAGGCCGAGTGCTCCCCAGTCCCCCTCTCTTTAACCTGATTACTGTAATGAGCTTAGAGCCCGTTGAATGCACAACATCTAACTGGATTCAGACAAACACCCTGCATTCACTCGCTCACTGACCCTCAGTGGCAGATGAATACAAGGCGCATCATCAGGCTCTAACGCTGCATGGCTAGATGGCTCATTGGCCCTAGAAATCATTAAAGTAATGGATGAGAACAGGAAATTTTTATTTGTTCTAAGGTGAAGCAAGTTTAAGGAGAAGCTCAATGCAAAGTTGGAAAAATGCCATGCAAATTATGCCAGCAAAAAGTATACTGTACAGTATATGCCTGGGAGAAACTTAAGCACAAGGTCACCTACTGTGTCATAATTTTACAGTAAACACTTTTGACCTTCACACCTGCATCATTACACACTTTACTCAAGCAACTGATTTTATTATGTCCTCTTTAATATAGGTAAGAAGTTAGTAAACCATGGTGTGTTCACCTTTTATCATGAATGTACACAAATTGTGATACCATACAATATATCACAGCTATTATCTTCATCAAATTCATTTAAAAAAAAAAAAAGCAAAATATCACTTGTTTAAACCGAGTATTAAACACAGAAT
Organism: Apogon hyalosoma; assembly: GCA_037367295.1. NCBI lineage: Eukaryota > Metazoa > Chordata > Actinopteri > Kurtiformes > Apogonidae > Apogon > Apogon hyalosoma. The sequence continues at coordinate 6,960 of JAPQRP010053324.1, read as the reverse complement.
TTAATTAAAATGTATAAATGGATTCACTGATAATAATTAATAGTTTCCAAAAGCAGGTACATAACACGTCACTGTTCACACTATCATGAACTAATTTTACAACTAAAATAAATAACTCTATTACAGATTTGGTCCAATCTGACCCACATCAGATGCACAGAAGTTTGCTCAATCAGTAACAAAAAAAAAAACAAATGTAACTTTAAAACTATAACAAAAGTAACGTCTTTTTGGTTGCTTTAGGAAAAATCATTAAAAAAAAAACTACTGGTTTACTTCAAAAGTGTCCATTTCATCAGTAATACTGTTAATAAATCACATGAGTAACTGAATGCTTTCAAACATCTACAAAAACAGCCTAAGTAATTCATATACATGGCATCATATTTGGCTTAAATAAACTTCAAGACAAGCAACATTTGCAGAATTTTCTCAGTACTACACAGCACTGACTGACTATTATCTCCCATCTAACAGAGGCAGTCTGACATTTACAATAATGTGCATCCACAGGCATCCTATCAGACTGGTGTGGCGCCTGCTGCTTGAGTTCAGAGGGTACATGGAACATGGAGTAACAGAGAACTCCAGGTACAGTTCTAATTTATGATAAATAGATCTGTCCAAGTATATTTACTATTGAGCTACTGACTAAACAAAAGTTAAAACAATTGTGGATTTTTTAAAAAGTCATATAATAGTGAAGGAAAAAACAGGAAAATATAATAGTGATTAATTGGACAATTATTATTGCCACAATAGATGAAAATACATTATGGATGTGTGAAATTACTGTCCCCAACTTCATTAGAAACTGCTGAACTAAAAATCTAAATCAAAGTAATAAATACATGTAAATAAATCTGAATAACTGAACATCGAGCTCAAAGTATCCAATTATCACAACAGTCATAGTACATAGCAGCTTAAAAAATACATTCAATAAACCCATGAATTTTCTGTATGAATCTTTTAAATTAAACAGTGCAACCAGACAAACAGCTTGATGAGTTCAGCTGAAAATTACTGACCCTGGGAAAGTCATATTTCCTATAAAACTATCTGTAGTTTCATTCCCAGAAAACTAAATGAAATGCAGAGATTTAATATTTAATCACAATACTTCAATTAAATCTAATGAATATATCCCAACAAAGAAGGAAAGTCATTTTATCCACCATAACAGCTTTGTAAACATTAACACATAACATGTATGACCTTTAAAATCATTGGAGTTTTTTTTTTTTTTTTTACAGCACAACTGTAACTAAACCTACTATTAAAATAATGAATAACCAATTAGACATCTGGGTAAGATAGATGGCAAGGTGACTGAAACATACTCTACAAGGGCAGTTATTTTCCTTCCTGCAATAATAGTGTAACTAAGTCTGGTGAACGGCCTGTCATTTGGTGAAGGACAAGATAACCGTAAGGACATTTCTGTTCTGTTCTCAAAACAAAACTGTGAGAGCATCCTTTCCTTGAATAAAATACATTTTATGGCAAATGCTATGCTATTAAAAATCCTATCTGAAAGAGCAATAATTCAAAGCAAGAGCCCAGTGAGGCTCATAGGGGTATGTAATGATATATGAGGTCCCTGAAGGGGCCATCGGGGGAAAATGGGGTTTGATTGATGCAAACAAGCAACAAGAGAATTTGTTACTGTCTCTCATTTGGAGAAAAAAAAATCTGCAAATCTCGCACTAGTAGCAAGACCTGCTGCTCCCTTAAAAATCACCATGGGCTTATTTACTGCTCTGCAATTTAGAGAAACACTATTTCTATGCTAAACTCCTTTAAAATTGCAAAAACACTACATAGGCCTACATACAGTAATTGTTGGCTGGCATGTTGATCTGATATTGAACTCCTGTCTGCCAGAACACTCTGTGATCCCTGAAACTCAAGCCCATTTGGAAAAAGGAGAGCTTTCGATGTGTTGGTTGTCCTTAAATCCACTTAGTGATAAGTAAAGGGTACATGTTGGGAATCTGTTCATTCAGCTTCCCAGATGCATGGTATACACTCCATAAAGCAATGATGTTTGCAGAAAAAAGACATTCTTTCCCAGAGATCTTGACACTAATGAAGGACCATTTCCAGCCCATTTATACTTTACGTCACTATTTCCACTTGTATTCTTTTAGTTAAGTTAATTAAATAAGTTAGTATCTTTGTTGAAACACAATAAGCTCACTGTTTCAATAATGATTCAACTTTAAGATAACTTTTCTGGCAAAACAATAAAATAAAATAACTACCTTAGAAATTTTCATGCTAATTTCAGTCTCATTTACTTTGCTTTCTGTCCACAGGAAAAAAAAAAAAGAAAAAAGAAAAAACATCATTTGTAAGACACCACGGCACTGCCAAATCACTCAAAGCTTCATATCACTCCACACATCTCAGTTAGCTTTTTGAAACAGTTTTACCCTGGAAAAAGGAAACAAATTACAGAACTTCAGGTATAAGTCTTATCACTTTGTGTATGCTGTACAGAACATGCAGGATAAAATGAAAAATTTCATGGACAAAATTAATTCTGGCTCCTCTTGTTTTGCTTCACATGTCTGGGATGTTTTTGTGTCTTACATAAGGTATGTTTTTAAGAGGCCGTCCAGAGTAAACAGAGCACACATTCTTCAGATCACTGAATGTGACTTTGATGTTGACGATTACAAAAGTCCCTTTCATAGCACATTCGCATCATCTGCTCCTGATTTCCGGCTATGGCATGTTAATTGTTCACTCAGCTAAAAAGACTTTCCTATAATACACAACAAAAGAGCATTTACACATTATGATGCTATTTCACACCCAATAACAAAACGCATCAGCATAATGACACGTTGTACATTTTCTGTGGTTGACTGTGACAGTCAGTGTACCAGGGGTCATTCTTTGGGTTGTGTATTGCTAATCACTGTCAGCTACGAGTGACCCAACTGCTGTATAGCTCAGCAATTTGCTGTGGAGTGTCATGGTTTCTGAGACTCACTAATTGCCTTGGTGAATTCTGCCATCATAGCACACAACTCATTAATGCTGACACAGACTTGTAATTAGTTAAGTGGGGGCATCCAGCCTGTTAATAACTTGAATACTCATTATTTCTGCTTTTCAGTTAGTATGATAACATTTCAACTCTAAACACAAAACATACACAAAATGCATTTTATCAATAGAGCGTGTGTTAAATGTGATTAGTTGGTGTTTTATTGTGAATTAATGACTGTTGTAATTAACGGATTGAAGAAATGTGACATCACCCACTGGTTACTGATCTGCCATTTCAAAGCCAGTTCTGCACATCTGAGCCATCACTATGGAGCCAGAAGTGACCATATTTGGACAAACGGGGTTGGACTACAGGGGTCTGATGGGCCAGAGGGCAACTAATGCTAAGGGTTAGCTTATTGATTTGGTAAAATGGCAAATGTCATCAAGCATTGACAAAGACTTTATACATGGAAAAATAGTCAGTTTTAATGAAGATTTCTTCATTTAGGGGGATAAATATCAACAAGTAATATTGGTATCGGCATCATCTGTTTGCCAGGATGTCACCTTAAATATCAGTATCAGCAAGAATCTTGCAAGCAGTGCATCTCAAGGTTTTGTTGCTAGCATCAGAGATCAGAAAACTATAGAACCTCTGAGGGGATAATAGGGGAACAAATCCAATTGTGGTTGACAAAAATTCCAGTGGAACACAAAACACAGGAAGGCAAAAGTCTTAATAATGCTTTTCAGTTTGCTCAATCTATGTCCACATCAAATAAGCAACAGCAAAGGAGAGTACACATCCATGGGATGACTTCACAGAGTTTTATTTTGAGGGTGTGCTCAAAAATAATAAGACATTACATCAGTGGTTGGCAGTTGGCAGTATTTTTGAGCATATTAGAGTGACATCTCAAAAGAATACTTGGTGCAAAGGGATGAAACAAAAACAAGTGAAATTCAGATGCAATTAAAAACTCTACAAACCCAAGACATCAAAGCAATGATTATTACAGTATCTCAGCTTAACAGCTTCCTGGCCTATACACACTATTTATCTTCATTCCAGTGGATGCGCTCATTAAATATTTTGATTTACTCTGAAGAAAATATGGCCATTATCACTGTATCATGTCATCTACCTAACTTTTCCCTCTTGGGGATCTATAAGTATGGAATTAATAGAATAGCCCAGACCCCACTATGATGCTTTATCCTTACTGAACAAAAACATTATTTAAGAAGTCGAACAAAAAGATGCCCATATGTATCAGTTCATGTATTTATTCACAGAAAAAAAGCCTGGTTTCTATTATTAGCTGGATAAAACATGAAGTAAATGAGGGTATGAGTTGTTACTCATATACTTCAGCCACATAAATATATATAGGGCTATATTCAATGGAAAAAAGGTTACATGTATCAGACATAAAAGCTTGGATGACCTGCAATTTTTACAACTAAATTCAGACAAAACTGAAGTTACCACATTGGCCTTGGCCTCCAGTACTACAGATACCTAGGAGATATTTCTGACCAGAGTATGTCCTTTAACTCACAGATAAATCAAATCTGAAGGACTACCTTTTTTCACCTGTGTAATATTGTCAAAGACTGGAACATGCAGTTGTTACTTCTAAGCTGGACTACTGTAATTCTTTACTATCAAGATGTCCCACAATCTCCCTGAAAAGCCTTCAGTTAATCCAAAATGCTGCACTGACAGTACCGACAGGAACCAGCAAGAGCGAGATCGTATTTCTCCCACATTAGCTGCTCTTCATGGCTTGCTGTAAAATCCAGAATAGAATTTAAAATCCATCTTCTTACATACAAAGCCCTTTATGTCCGAGCTCCATCACATCTTAAAGCTCCTCATGCTGCCATAATGACCAAGCTCCAGTGAATCTTAAGACCTCATAGTACCAATAGATCCCAGTAGAACACTTTGCTCTCAGAATGCAGACTTACTTACGGTACCTAGACTTTCCAAAAGTAAAATGGGAAACCTTTACCAAACTCCTCTCCCGTGGAACCAGCTCCAGTTTGGGAGACAGACAGACACTCTACTTTTAGGATTAGACTTAATCTTTCTTTTCTGATTGATAGTTTACATTAGCTCCTCTCCTTCACTCTCCATGAATGAATATGCCACACATTTTGGTTCCCTTCGTTGTACATTTTCCTCTGTTTTCTCACTCCCTGTACATGTCAGCGGTATCTCTGGTTCTTGTATGTTTCTAATGTGTGTGATTACTGGCCCCAGCAACCAGCTCAGTATTTAACTTTATTTATCTGTTGCTTCCCTTTGCTTTTCTTTTCCCTCTTCACCCTCCACTCACCCCGACTGGCCGAGGCAGATGGCCATCCACCTGAGCCTGAAGTTTCTTCCCATTAAAAGGGAGTTTTTCAAGTGCCAAGTGCTTGGTCAAGGGGATTTGGTAAGCTTCTCTCTATAATACTTTAAGCTCTTGCCCTTACTATGTTAAATATTATAAGTTTTGATATAATTTGGGTTCATTTTAAATAAAACTGAACAGAAGAGGAGGATGTCTTGCACAACTTCTGAAACTTAAAACTCCAAGACAATAATAACTGCAGCTTTTTCTGTCATTACTCATAAGCGAAAAAGACAAAACTTTTACAGCATTTAAAAGCTAGAAGAGGAAAACATCATTTTCCGTATCCTTACAGCTTAAAAGCATTTCTGTGCATTTGCCCCAGTTAACTGGATGAAAAAATAAATCTATAGTGTTGATACTCATGATTTAATGTTCTGCTTGCAGTGCAGTGAAGGATGAGACAGGTCAAATCAAGCATTATGAAAAATTATGACCAGGGCATTTGGGCCTCAGCATTTCCATACTAATAACACCTCCAGTAACACAGTGACAACCATTACAGTGTAAGGGGATATACAATGTGAAGATTTTTTTTAAACACAAAACTATGTTTATCCAAGGACCTTTACGTAACACGAAGAAAATACCAAAATATAACATATTTAGAATAAAAATACATGTTCAACGGTTAAATTATTTGAAAAATGTCACAGTGATAATGAAGACCTGCCTATTACTTGCCATTGCACCACTGATAGAAAAGACAGGCAGACAGACTGCAGGAACTGGATGAGCACATGGGTATGAAGGCAGGCAAGCAATGAATTGTGCCCTCCTCTGTTCTATAATAACTGGACAACCCATCCATTTCATTGCCGCCTCTCCACAGATCTCTGACAGAGCTGGTATCATCCGATTCACTGGCAGAGATGTGTGGGAGAAAGAAGAACCTGCCAACCTCCACATCCAGCTCGGGTTAACAAGACCAAAAGTTACGGTCCAAAGATCTGTAGCAAAATAGAGAAAGCCCAGGGTACAGAGCACCATACTCTGCTCTCTCTTAAACTTCTCCATCTAATTGTGAGGCTGAGCACACAGCTGTGACACTCCAGTTGGATACAGATTCTTTAATCTCTTCCTTTATATGCCATCGTCATGTAATCTCCATCTAGCTACCCAGGGAGCAGCCAGAGAGGCAGGAAATGAAATCAATGCTCTGTTTCTTCACTGGGTGTTACTTCATTAGCATGGGCACTACAGATGTAGCAGTAAATCTGATTTATGAGAGGGCGATAGCAAAAGCACCACAGACAGACGGAGGGATTCATAACAGGAGATGATAGGGGCAACCAATGTCCTGTGTTCCACCAGATCTTACCAATGTTAAACAGGGCAAAAGAAAGAAACAATTTCCTCAAAAGCACAGCATATTTTCTTTGCTGTGGCAACTTAACATTTGGAAGCATGTTGTGAAATATTTCTATCCAATTTTCTAAGCTCATAACTGATTTTCAGGTCCACAGTATTAGGACAAGAAATTAAGTAATTTGACCATCTATTAATGTAAACAGAAAAGACAGTGACTGATTATCACACACACACATATATA
>JAPQRP010053307.1:0-26529 GCA_037367295.1 Apogon hyalosoma | reverse complement strand
TCCTTGTGGTGGGTTTCAGATGCTGCAGCTCTTTCATAATTCATAGTTTGAGTTATTGTTTGTTCAGTATTAATTGTTTATTTGTACCATGGTATAGCAAACTATTACATGATGAAAAACAAATTAATTTTAGCAAAAAAAAAAAAAAAAGTCTCCATTTTGAATGTCTGGGGTCGCCAGAAATGTTTGATGTTAAAGTGGGGTCACGAGCCGTAAACACTTGGAAACCAGTGGTGTCGTGGTCGGTCTTATCTACTGTAGAGATGTCACTCGTGCCATAAAATAGTTGAAATTCAATTGAAGTCATATAATTTCAGTCCGTTTTTTTAAACTCCAGACTTACTCGAATAACACTGGAAAAAGGCTGGACTCGTAGCCGTAAACTGGAGAACCCATCCTGCTCATAAACAAACAGAGAACTGTTTTAGACATCGCATAGGCTGAGCTGTGATACAGTGTGTCAGTGATGGTAAAACAGCCTCCAATCCAAATAAAAAACAAGAACGCACTCGACTATTAGAACCTCACCCACTGTTGTTCATTTTTTTAAAGCCTGTCATTGACGCCTCCGTTTTTCACGTAGGATCATCAGAAGTTCATATGACTCCAAATGATTTGACTCGTCTCGTTTGGGTTTTAGTGGAGGCTCCACTTGATAAATATGACTTTTTTTTTTTTCTTTTTTTTTTTTTTCTACAGACACTCAGGACTTGATGGAGACTAAAGGTTAACACATGACACTTGTTACTTTTTCTACAACATACACATGAAAGTCGTGGTAAAATTAATGCAAAACGTCACATATGGATGTAAAAATATGGACAGGAAGCATTTTACTGCACAACTTATAATGTATGGAGCGCTATGAAATAAGTAATTAAATAGTGAAATAATTATATATGCTTAAATTGCTATTTTAATTAATTCATGACACATTTAAGTAATTATTGATAGATGTATTTATTTATTTAATATATGTATTTCCAATTTTAACTAATTAATGACTCATTTAAGGCATTTTTAAATGCTGTATTCATTTATTTAATTTTGGCACCCCTGGCGCTCCATAGTAATGATAACACTTTGAATAATTTAGCTCAGCATTAAGGTTTTCAATTCTCAAGTTTTACTTTTAATACAATACTTCCACTATGTTGGAACATTTATTGAATCATATGCGCTTTTGTGCATGTGTTTCACTTCAGAACTGTGACCATTTCTCACTAAAATCTGATATTGAGCATATTTTAAAGAAAAAAAAGAAAGACTGATCTTGAACAGCAGCTGACAGTGGGATTGTAGGATACTTGACCACAAATCTCTGCAAAAGGAGCAAGAACCATAACTCTGAACACTGGCATTTATTTATCCTGGACATGGAAATGTAGTTTTTGAGGAGGACAACTGTTGAATGTGAAAAGAATCATGACAAAGTTAAGTCTAGCTGGGTTTAAATGAGCACACATATTTATTTCTCATTCTCTTTTCTTCAGATATGACAAGAAACTACAAGAAATATGTGCACAGGCTGAAAAAACACAGAAAAAAACGGAACTAAGTGGGTTTTAAAGGTTAAAGTCACTATTTCATGTGATCCCATGACAAGAGGCAGCACAAACAGAAACATTTGGCATGTGTTGAGTCACAAACATCACAAAATTAAAGCAATACATCTCATATTGACCGAACAAAAGTGCAAAGGGAGGTCGTACTAAATGCGACCACTTCAGTTTACAGAAGCTGTTTTTTTTCACTGAATCTTTTGTTTTTAGTCCTGAACATACTTCACATTTATCCAGACTGGATCTCATTGTCAACATAACATTTTAGAACAAAATATATTAATGTGAATGTAGCGTTAAACTGTTGGTCATTTAAAAAAAAAAAAGTCACTTAAAATATTAAAGTTAACAGAACTTAACACTTGCAGATATTTTTCCTGAACGTGAAAATGTATTTTTCATCCAGGAAGACAGTTGTTGAATGTGAAAAGAATCGTGACAAAGCTATGTCATTTGCAGGGTTGAAATGAACACACATATTTATTTCTCATTCTCTTTTCTTCAGATACAACAAGAAAATGTAGGAAATATGTGCACATGCTTAAAGAACGCAGAAAAACTGAACTAAATTGGTTTTAAAGGTTAAAGTCACTATTTAATGTGACCTTTGAGCCCATGACAAGAAGCAGCACAAACAGAAACATCTGACATGCGTTGAATGAAACCTGGTATAAAACATCACAAAATTAAAGCAATATATCCTATATTGACTGAACAAAAGGGTTAAGTGTGAACAGAGGTCACACTAAATACAGCCACTTTAGTTTACAGAAGGAGTTTTTTCCACTGAGTCTTTAGTTTTTACTCCTGTACATACTTCACATTTATCCAGACTGGATCTAAATACACTGAGAAATGCACGTGTCATTAGAACTGAACTGACCCTAAGCCTCGGACTTCTGCACAGGACTGTATGTGCCAGTAACATTACACAATGTAATTTAACTGATTTATGTACAGTTTACAGACTGGAAAGAACAGAGGTCGACCGATACGGGTTTTTATAAGGCCGATGCAGATTGTTTGAAAATTTGGTTAGTTGATGGCAGCTATCTAAAGCCGATTTTTGAGGGTGATATTTACGGCCGATTTTTACCCGGCCCTCCGAAGGGGAGGCAAGGGGTATTGTTTTTGGTTCAGTTTGTTTGTTTGTTTGTTTGTTAACACTCTAGCAGCAAAACTATTGGTTGAATTCATACCAAATTTGTTTTATGAAACATAGGTCAAAGTTTCAATTTTTTATGAATTTTTTAAAATCTTTTTTTCCCATTTAAATATAATGGGCAAAAGTTCATGTCTGTAGCAGCAAAACTATTGGTTGAATTCAAACCAAATTTGTTTTATAGATTGCCAGAGACCCAGAATAGATCTGATTACATTTTGGGAAAAGTAGGTCAAATTTAAAAATTGTCATTAATTTAAAAAAATAAATAAAATTTTTTCCCATTTACTTATAATGGCCAAAATTTCAAATGTCTATAAAAACATCTAATTTGTTTCAATTTATTTCAAACTTGGCACATATATAGAGGCAATCGATATGCTGACATCAGCACACACATAGACATGATGACATCAGCTGGATAAATAAGCTATAATACATGCAAGGGGCGGGGTTTGTTGTGCCTGGAACCACTTGTTTTTTTGTTTTTTTTAAAGCACATGAACCATAAAATACAATTGAAACACTCAGATAATTAAGATTTTTACGTTTATTGAACTTCAAGTGCTGCCCACACAGGTGCCTGATGAAATATTGTATAACATTTTTACTACTGATCAAATATTGGTTTTTTTTGTTTGTTTTTTTAAAATTAAGTCAATGGCAGATATTGAAAAAATATTGTCCTGATATATGGGTCGGCCGATATATCAGTCTACCTCTATGAAAGAATATCCAAAAGAACATCAGATAATCACATCCAACAATAATTAAATATGTGCATACGTTTAATTAGTATTAGCAACAAAAAAAGACCTTGACCTTGAATAAATGAAGAACAGAACCATAATCCCTTAATAAATCACAAACACTAACAAACATTTTAATCCAAAGGAGAAACAAACCGAGCACCTCGATGTTTCGCTTCCTTGTGGTTTGTCAGCGTAATATATCTTTGGCGTCTGAAAAGAATTGCAGCAGCCGGTGTTCACAGCTGTATCACCTGCAACACAAATGGATTCATTAAGTAGAGAAAGGGCTGATGGTGATGGATTGCCTATATCTCATGCTATGTTCAGGCCATTTCAGTTGATATTAAACTGTTCTGTTGGAGTGAAATGATCCTGCGACATTCAGCTTCCTCCCCGTCTGTCCTGCAGTACATGCGCTGACTCCATAGTCCATTAGTTTATCAACTTTACGCAGCCTCTTGTGTCTGAAAACTGCTATATCTGCTTTGTTCTCCAAAGAGGTTATCCTTGGTGTTTTGATTTTAAAATCCTCTTTTAATAAGGTCAGAAAATTTGTTTCTTTTCTCTTTTTGTTTTGCCAAAATAAGTTTAACTGGAGCGTTGTTTTCTCTTCTCCTCTGTCTTCTGTAATTGCATCTCCAGGGATTTAGGCTTCATTTGTTGTCCAGTGAACAAGCGGAATATGAGAAACAAATCAGGGAGTCTGAAAAGAAAAGACACATTTTTTCATTTTTTACTCACTGTTCTCATTGCAGCAAATCTCCCTGATCAATAATTGAAACAAGCTCGGAAACATGTATTGTTTGGTGCAGATTTGTTGAATTCATGTCTCCATAAAAGACAGACTGACCCTTTGTTTACTGCTTCACCCCCCCCCCAAAAAAACAAAAAAACAAAAAAAAACTCACATGTACAATAAATGATAAATAATAAAACAATAAAGTGATACCAAGTCTTTATTGGCAAATTGACATCTATTTCCTACTTTTCTCTTTGGTTTGCCTCTGTTAATAAATATTCCTTTTAATTACATTTATATACATGGAATATAGTTATATCTATATGGGATTATTAATGTACATATTCATATAGTGCCCTTTAGTTTGGACCTTTAGTTTTGTTTACAGGATGCATTCACCGTGGCATCGTTCATGCCAAGCATTGCTTTTGCAGTGTCACAACATGTATTTCCATCAATAGCTGCAATCTTTTTTTTTTTGCCAAGAGTTTGTGTTGATGAAGGGACAGTCGGACCGCTGAGTAAAGTCTTCATCACATCCCAAAGGTTTTCATTGGGGTTCAGGTCTGGACTCTGTGGTGGTCAAAGCATGTGTGAAAATGATGTCTTGCGCTCCCTGAACCACTCTTTCACAGTCTGACTCTGATGAATCCTGGTGTTGTCGTCTTGGAATAGGCCAGTGTCATCAGCGAAGAAAAGAACACTGACGTTCAGACCTGGTCATTCAGTTTATTCAGGTTCAGCTGACCTCATTTTATGGACACATTACATTCATTACTAGATCTAGACCTGTCCAACTGAACCAACCCCAGATCATAACACTGCCCCCACAGGCTTCTACTGTAGGTAGGCGCTAGGCATGATGGGTAATCATCAGACCGCATGAGCATTTTCCATTGAAACACAGTCCAATCTTTATACTTTCTATGAAACTGACGACTGCGCTGGACTGCATCAGTTAGAGTTCATTCGTTCATCTTCTGAACTGCTTTGTCCTCGAGAGGGTTGGGGTGGGGGGGTAGCTGGAGCCCATCCCAGCTCCCTATGGGTGAAGGTGAAGTACACCGTAAACATGTCGCCAGTTCATCGCAGGGCTGACATATAGAGACGAACAACCAGTCACTCTTACATTCACATCAATGGGCAATTTATGTCACGTTTCCACTATGTGGAACCGGCTTGACTCGGGTACCAGGTACTATTCCTGGAGACCCTTCCCATTACAGGACACTACCGACTTTAGAGTACCTGGTTGTCATAGTGACGCTGTGCATAACTTCTGCCATGTCTGCTCAGAGAGTTGCTGATAAACTCGTCCCGTTAAGCTCACGCTGACTCTTTTCATCGGCCACCAAGGACAGAAATGTCTGAATCTCCTCGACCGACCACGGTGTAGTTTAGCGGGCTGTCATCATGGATTAGCCTACCAATATATTTACTGTAAACTTCTGAATCTGATTTTTTTTTTTTTTCTTTAATGGCGGGTCGCGCATTGATGATGCAATGACAGCTCTCTGACTAGTCAGAGACATTCTGGAACCTCGGCCGAGCAAGTACTAAAAAAGTAGTACCAGGTACCAGATTGCACTTCTCCACTGGGTCAATCTCCTTAAGATGTGAGAGTCAAAATTTGCATATTAATTTTCTTGATGTTCTTTTATATGTGTGCCACCAACTGATAAGGATGTCTTGGTGACAGGCTGTGTATCCAACATAGTGTGATGGGAGGAGATAGCAAAAAAAAAAAATCAGTGTGCACAGCTGTGACTCCTGTTCAGGCCATAATGCTGTAATTAAAATTACATTTCCTCCTCTTCTCCCAAATACAGTAGAAGATGTTCATCACATCAAGCCTATTAAGATTAGCCTTTGTTCGTTTTTAATCTATAGGTAGGTTCTGTTTCCGGTTTTGCCTGTAATTATGTGTTTGGGAAGTATCAGTGATAGAAGATCCAGGCGATTACTGTCAAGTTCTCACAACCAGAGTCCACGGTCAAAGAAGGAAGATTACTCCTGGCTTCAAAGTGACAGATTATTTTAGAAAATGAACATGTTTTCACACTTTTTCCGGCACTTTGAGAGTCGCCGAAGTTGGCTCTGCACAACAACGGCCACATATGAAACACATTTATGCCGACATTTCAGATATTAGACGCCAAATCTGCCCGACGCTTCCAGAGGGAATTGATGAGCTAAAGGAGAGAGAGCACCGATAACATTGACACACGATCTGTAATTTTTTTACTGATTCGGATGGCAAAAGCAGCAATTTATTTTCCCGCTGTGTTATTATAAATATTAACATGATTAAAAAAAAAAAAAAAAAAAAAAAAAGGCACTGAGTGGATAAAACATTATTCTAACAATGTCCTAATGTGATCATCTGCACAATCAGCATCTGAAAATATGAATAGAAATCAGAGTAATGAGCTGGAGAAAGGGAGCGGCATGTCTCGACAGCTGATTAATGACACCCTAACAGAATTGGATTTGAATATCAATGCCGGGCTATTGCTTAAACTGACATTAATTGCCACCTATTAGTTTGGCTCTGCACCCCTGTATTTCAAAACAATCAACGCCATTGAGAGATTAGAAGAGAGAAGGCTGGGAGGCCAAGAGAGCGCTCTGAGCTGGATCATTTGTCAGCTGGTGCTATGTGGCAGGGTTCACTATTATAGCGTGTGTGCAACAGCGAGAGGCCGAGAGAAAAAGAAACATCATTTCCAAGCCAACAAGACCCCCTACTGGCCCCTAAAGGCTCCCATATAAATTACACTTTGATGAAGAGAAACACTAAACTGAGGGCGTCGTCGGTTCTTTCGGTGTGATTCATTCCCTCTTGAATCGCACGAAGACAAAACTATCATAAAATACTGTGACGAGCGCCGGACCACATACGATGGTTTTCATTTCCTGTGCCATGTACACTGATCAGCCATAACATTCTGACCACTGACAGCTGAAGTGGCATTAACGTTGATGATCTCATTCCAGTGGGATCTGTCAGTGGGTTGGGCTATACGAGGCAGCAACGGAACATTTAGACCTCGAAGTCGATGTTAGAAACCAGACTGATCTCACGAAATCAGTTCTCGTGGCGTTCGGCGCGCCATGCGTACGCATTTTCGTCCTTTCGTGTGTTAAACAGCGCCGTTTGATCGCGTGTCAGTGTACGTCAAGATCTCCGGTTTACATGTCCGCTAACCCCTAACCCGCCTATCGCGTGGTATTTGACGCGGCGTGAACATACACACAGAAAACGTATAATGCGTACCGATAACAGGCCAATTGAAAGTGGCACGCAATTCACAATTCAAAGTTCAGTTTCACTATCGTTGCGGTGGTTTTGGCACTTATGAAATACGCCCCATACCTTCAGTCCTTACACTACGTACATTACCCCCCACCCCCCAGGACCTGGGCCTGGTCAAAGTCGCTCAGTTCCTTACGTTGCTCATTTTTCTCCCTCAAACACGTCAGCTTTGAGGACTAAATGTTCACTTGCTGCCTAATATTTCCAACCCAGTGAAAGGTGCCATTGTAGTGAAATAATCAATATTATTAACACGTCTCCTGTCAGGGGTGTAAATCTAAATCTCTCCCAGATCAAATGTACTCAAAACAGGGATCAGGGCTGAAATCTGTCAAAACTATTTGGTCGTTTCCACCATCTGTTACCGTCTGTCCACGAGGAGAAGGATTCTGTCAGATTATGAGTCTCCTCAGAGGTTTGCAGTTGTTTGCTAGAGTTTGAGGAAAAAGTTATTTATTTATTCATGTGTGATCATAAACTACAGCAATTACACATGCAACACATTATATTAACAGTAAAGGGTGTCAAACTCATTTTAGTTCAGGGATGCCACTAAAATACGATCATAATAATCTAAAAATAATGACAAATCCAAATTTTTCTCCGTTTGAGTGTGAAATTGTAAAAAACTTTTTTTTTTTTTTACATTTACAAACTATCCTTTCACAAAGAGATGTGAATAAGTTGAACAAATATGAACAACCTGACATGTCTTAACAGTTTTAACAATATGCTGTCGGTTACTTAATGTTTTGCGCATTTAGTTGTAATGCACATGTGTAAATGACAGCTGAGCCATAACATTGTTAAAATTACACTTATTCGTTGACGGATGTTCATGTTGTTCACTTTTTTTAAAGGACAGTTTGTAGATGTAATTTTTTTCCCCGTTCTAAAACAAAGAAAAGTTTGGAGTTGACATTATTTAAAGGTTTTTATGCTGTTATTTTAGTGGTCTGGCCCACTTGAGATCATATTTACTGCTCTAACTCCCCGACAATGGATTAAGCACTCACGGGACATGAATAAATTAATCAAATAAATACATTCAGGCCGAGCCAAACCTGTGCATTAACCTTTTATAGTAGTTTCCATTTTACAGCAAACGTAAACCTTCAGCTTTATCATAATTATGCTTCCTAATGAAAGTTTTTGGAATACAGATTCATTTTGCATCCCAAATAAACCGGCTGTGACCCACCTGAGGTCCCAGCCCTGTGTTTGGGGATGAATCCTGCAGCAGAGCTAAAAAAAAAAAAAAAAAGAAAAAATAGTTGGAACGCTTCAATGAGCAGCAAATGTTCACCAATAGAAGTAACAGAGCGCTGCACAGACTGTATACAGAACAGACCCTATTAACTGTGGCTACACATACATTGCAGTTTGCACAATAAAGATTATCTGCATTCTGCAACAGTTTCATGCATACTGATTATTTCATGTTATACCAATTTATGAGGCCAAGCAAACACTATACACTGGAAAAAAACGAAATCTTACCGAGTGTATTTTTCTCATTTTTAGTTCAAATATCTCATCACACTTTAAATAAGACATAATCACCTAAAGAGGAACTTTTCAGTGAGATATAAGAACTTATTTTTAAAAAATAGATCTGGAAAATCTTATTTCTAGAAATCTTATCAAGACAATTTTCACTTGTTTCATTGGTAGATTTTTTTTTTTTTGCTTGAAAAAAATCTTGAATTTAGCAAAAAAAATCTGCCCAAAAAAGAAAAAAACTGACAAAGTACAACTGTAAACAACTGTAAATGTCCATAATGAAACTTTTTGAGGTTGCGTAAATAAACTTCCAACTATTTTACATCTGCTCAAACATGTTTTTGGTCTTGAACGTTCAGTATCCGTATTATGGCTTCATGTTTTTTGTTATTTCCACATGTTTTTTATTCTGTGTGGAAGTCTCTGAAACGGTTCTTTTCTACTTGTAATAGATTCCCTGATTGCTGCCATAAAGTGTTATACAGTGCCAAAAATCTCAGGATCTCAGCTTTCTGATGCCATTTGAATTTTGTGGATAGCACAAACAGGTCAGGGAGTTACAGTAATTTGAATGCTGTAAAGTGCAAAATGCAGCAGCAGAGAGATTGTCGTTGTTAAAGGGTTAAAATGATAGAAAATGGAAGTTACGTGGTCAAACGGGAGCGAAAGACAACAGCAAGTTTGACTCTAGTTTGAGTCATTACGTACGTACACACTCAAACAGAAATCTGATCATGGACTGGAGCGTCTAAACCGGGGTTTATCGCATTTCTTAAGAGCATGTAAACGCATCAGATCTGATTATTACAATTATCCGATTAATCCCAGTTATCAGATTTTTATGGACACGTACAGGCTCCGATTCAACAGTAAAACCCATGTAGTTTCATAAATAACAGTGGTCGTAGATGTTTGCCCCCCCACCGAAGGGGAGGCAAGGGGTGTTATTTTTGATTCGGTTTGTTTGTGTCTGTGTTTGTTTGTTTACACTTTAGCAGCAAAACTATCTGTTGAATTCAGACCAAATTGGGTTTATAGATTGCCAGTGACCCAGAATAGATGCGATTACATTTTGGGAAAAGTAGGTCAAAGTTAAAATTTTTTATACATTTATTACATCTTTTTTCCCTTCCCATTTACTTTTAACGGGCAAAATTTCACATCTATAAAAAAACATCAATTTTGTTTCAATTTACTTCAAACTTGGCACATGTATAGAGACAGTTGATATGCTGACATCAGCACACGCATAGACATGATGACATCAGCTGGATCGATGCCAAAATAAGCTACAATACGTGCGAGGGGCGGGGTTTGTTGTGCCTGAAACCACTTATTATGTTCTGTTAATGATATGTTTGGCTGAACAGTCATTTTTTCTTCAGTTTTCTCTGTTTTGATATAATAAAATACTTATACTACTACTACTAATAATACATTTCATTTATAGGCGCCTTTCAGGACACTCAAGGTCACCGTACAAAGTTGGTAAAATAAAACACAGTTAACATTACACACATACATATATAAAACACATAGGTACATAAAAATACAAAATGCAGAGGTTATTATTATAATAAATGGTGATAAATCACTTAAACATATGTAGAGAAAAAAACGTGGAAATTGTCCCAAAAGTTCTAGGTCTTCAAGGGTTGATGTGTGACATTTATTACTGAAATGACAGCGGTAATCAGCCACTTTTTTTTTTTTTTTTTTTTGTTTTTTTGAGCTGGCTTTAGTTTCGGCATTTCAGCATCTTCTATGTCTGAGTTTTGGTTTCATCTGCGGTTCTTAGTGACAGGCTCATTAAGACCGCAGGGCTTTTAGACGCTAACAAGCCAGATATTTCTGTGAGAAGGGCTCATGCTGCCAGAACTACGACTCAGAAACACAGAAACAGTTCACGTGCACATTCCCCCATTAAAACTTGATGAAAATTTGTGTTTGGTGCTCATTAGATTGTCTCCAAGTGGACAAATAAAATTAATTATTGGTGGAGTTGGGGAGTCATTTCCAACAAGTGAAGCTTCATGACTGTTCCTGTAAAAATGTCACATGCTTTGTTATTCTTTACCCGATAAAGGCACGTTTTAAAATGACCATTATCTCTCTGTTTGATGATGGAGGTGCAATTTATAGACATAATTACTGAGCCGATAGTTCATTCTGCTGTTTGACTTGTTATAAATCTCCTTCAGGACTCCCCTTTATCATCTCTATCAGTCCAACGGCCTGTCTCACTAAACTAAATCCACTCCTTTATAAAACTGTTCTATGATTCTCACACATATCTAAGTCAGTTACCGCAACTAATATCTGCAGCCAAGAATTAGACTGGTTCACAAGATGTAAATCTGCTTTCATTCATGCAACGCCAGGATGGACATGCTCCTCTGTTCTGGAAGTCCTTCTTGCTCGAAAAATAAAAGCATCTGAAAACTAACAGCAAACCCCGCCCCTCGCACGTATTGTAGCTTATTTTGGCATCGATCCAGCAGATGTCATCATGTCCGTGCGTGTGCTGATGTCAGCATATCAACTGCCTCTATATATGTGCCAAGTTTGAAGTAAATTGAAACAAAATCGATGGTTTTTATAGACATTTGAAATTTCAGCCATTATAAATAAATGGGAGGGAAAAAAAAGTTTAAAAATTCATAAAAAATGTGAACTTTGACCTACTTCACTCGAAATGTAATCACATCTATTCTGGGTCACTGGCAATCTATAAACCAAATTGGGTATGAATTCAACCAATAGTTTTGCTGCTACATTCATTCGAAATTTCACCCATTATAAGTAAAAGAGGAAAAAAAAAGATTTAAAAAATTCATTAAAAATTTAAGCCTTGACCTACTTTTCCCAAAATAGAATCACATCTATTCTGTGTCACTGGCAATTTATGACCCCAATTTGATATGAATTCAACCAATAGTTTTGATGCTAGAGACATTTGAAATTTCACCCATTTTAAGTAAATAGAAAAAAAAAAGATTGCAAAAATTCATAAAAAATGAGAACTCTGACTTACTTTTCCCAAAATGTAATGAGATCTATTTTGGGTCACTAGCAATCTATAAACCCAATCAGGTATGAATTCAACCAATTGTTTTGCTGCTACAGTGTTAACAAACAAACAAACAAACTGAACCAAAAACAATACCCCTTGCCTTAGTCAGTTTAATCCACAATGTGCATCCAGTATTTTGTGACGACAGCCTGGATGCATCCTGTGCTCGACACCACCCAAGAAATAGTGCGATTTATTTTACGTTTTCATTTACTTGGCGTGGAGGTTTTTTTTGTCTTCGGGTCAGATCATGTGGGAGGAGGAACTAATGTTTTGGTGTCGGAGCTCCACGGACTCATTTTAGGGACGTACAACAGTCAAACTAGGCAAAGAGTGAAGGGTTAGAGAACAGAGAAGCGTTTTACTGGAAAAGAAATATGTATGTTTGTTTTTGTACAGTTTGTGTTCAAAGTAAAACGCGTTTGTTGCAGCCACTGCTGCTGTTGAAACATTCATCTTTGATACCAAATATCTGTTTGTTGTTGTAAATAAATGTAACTTTATCGTTAAAATTATAACAACATAAATGTCCGTTTTGTATTTTCATGTGGTAAAGTCGTTTATTATATTTATTATGTTGAAACACAACGACTTTGTTAAAGAAAAAGCAAAAAGAATAGTTTTAATATTGATGTAAAAATATTTTAAAAAGTCACTAGATTATCCTATTTTTCAAGGGACTCTCATTTTTTTTTTTATCAAAAATATTTCAATGAATATTGAGCCTCTGGGAACAGTTTTGCAGACTTGACATGTCAGTGTTTGACTTCTCTTTAATTAGCTGATGTTAACAGCCTAATTGTGGTTTTTGTTAATGATATTCACAAATATTTCGACTGTTTGGTAACAAGTCGAGTCTGTTGTGTTTTTCCCCTATCCTACAGGTATTTATGGTCTTTCTAAATTAAAAACGGGCATTTTTAATGTCTTGTGTGGTAAAATAAAGTAAAAATATATGATGAAATGCTCCGTTTATGTTGTTCACTCTAATTTTACACGTTGACAGAGGTGTGGGTGCCAACAGAACCACAAATACTGTCTAAACCAGGGGTGTCAAACCAAATTATACTCAAGACATTAACAGTCAACGGTATCAAACGCATTTTAGTTCCCAACTCTAAACTCCAAACTCAATAACCTAAACAAATATGAACAAGGAGAAAGAGAACAATTTTAACGACATTATACCTGTTACTAAACGTTTGTGCCTTTGTAGATCCTCTGTGATCTGTAAGTTGTAATGCACATGTGTAAATGACAAACTGAGGGGTAATATTGTTAAAACTGCATTTATTTTTTAAAGAAATGTCATGTTTTTCAGGTTATTTACATTTTTTTAAAGGGCAGTTTGTAAATGTAAACATTTTCATAATGTAATTTTACTCTTTTCACACTAAAACATAGAGAAAACTTTGGAGTTCACGTTATTTTTAGGTTATTATGCTATTATTTTAATGGTCCAATGGTATGTATGTGGCCCCTGAACTAAAATGAGCTTGATACCCGTGTCCTAAATTTAAAACAAATATCCGCAGTGTCATGAATTTAGGGTAAAATAAGAGAATGTATGATGAAATGCCATGATTTTGCAGATTATTAGTCCACTTTTGACAGTTTCTAGGAGGTATGGGCGCCAACAGAATTACAAATAACACCCAAATAATGCTGGGACGACATTGGACGTACAAACGCCGCCGTCATTGGGCCAAAACGCCGCTGCAGCCCAGTGACTTTGCCTTCCCCTGTTCCATTCGTCTTCTCCACTGTTGCTCTCCCTTGTTTTTCTTCTTCCTCTTCCCTCTGTTTCTCTCTCAGAGTAATTGATATGATATGAGCTCTGGCAAGTGTAATCTTCTTTTAATTAGGACATGGCGCTGGCACAGCCTTCACACTGATAGTGACTTACTACTCTCTTCCTCCCATTTTTCTTCCCTCCTCTTCTATCATCTTATTTCCCTCTATTCCTGCTCCAACTTTAGCTCCCTCATCTTTCTCACTTTATCTCTACACTCAACTCTTTCCTGTAACCCTGCACCTACTTACTGCTCCTTCTCTTATCGTCTACCGCTGTCATCCCTCGTCTTAAACTCTCTTTTTTTTTTTTTTTTAAATATTCCTCTATTCTTTCTCTTACATTACAGACCCAGCACCATGAGGAAGAGAAGAGAGCCCTCAGCCGGGAGATCATCGTCCTCAACAACCACCTCATGGAGGCGAAGATCACCATTAATAAACTCAGAGAAGACAATGTGAGTACTCAGGCCTGCACCGCGTCCTACAGGGGGAGTACAGGTATTATTTACTCAAGTAGAAGTACAGATACTAGGGGGAAAAAGACTGAAAAAGGACAAGTACTGACTCAACTTCTTTGCAAATGAGAAAGTACAGGCTCCCTCATCCCTGTTCCTGGTCCTTGGGGCCCATTTTCTGATTCCTATGGCCTCCCTAATCCAGCGGTGGTACTTGTTGGTTTCTGAGCGGATCACCGTGGCTTCCTACACCGTATCCCACACCTGGGATGCTGTCCTCTGTGGGACGCCAGGCAGCGGGGGGTGTAGTTGTCCCCTGTTTTCAGGCAAACCTGGATAAAACAGCTGACAATGACATGTCACAGGAACATCATGTGACCCTTCTGAGGAAGGAGACAGGTTGTAGCCCAAACATGTTATTTTATTTTGTTATCTTTCAGTATTATTATTATTGTTAATGTTGTTGCATTTGACTGTTAAGCGTAATTAAGGAGGATCATATTGTTTAGCTGATGCAATGAGGATCCTAATAATATAGGATATTATAATAAATGTAAATAAACACCACAAAAATAGCTGTATGACTTTAAAGATTAAAATAAGTAATAATAATAATAATATCAAATATTTAGCTGAAAAAGTCACTTTTTTCAATTTTGTTTTGATAAAATAACCTTTGAATGAGTATTTTATTGTGAATATACATATATATGTATATGAACACACAATTCAGCCACCAACAAAAGCAAATTATCAACATAAGATAAACAAAGTAAACAAGAAATATATACTATTACACAAAATAAATACTTTTTACAATTTTAGTGTTATATACACCTCCAAAAAGGAGTGGGATGAAGTAAGAAAAAAAAACTTTGTTCATAAAAGCTCATCGTAGTCATATACACAATCAGTAAATTAAATGTAGTATGTTAATGAATCGCCACAGAAATAGTTGTATGTCTGTAAGGGTTAAAATCAGGAGTCCAAAGTGCAGATATCTGTGTTGGAGTGTAGGGAGTCAAAGTCAAGTCCAGAGCCTTTTAGGCTCTTCAGTCCAGTGTTGTTACCTGCCACCTCAGACTACAGCTTCTGGATCATCACTGCCCTCGTAGCGGAGGCAGACTGGTGCAGGAGCAGAGCAGAAACCCTTCTGTTTGATGAGATATAGTGGAGGGCATGACCAAATTTTATTTTGCCAGCAGGCCCACAAATTAATCAGTCGCCCGGGGCCCTGAAGGCCACAGAGCTGGATCCCTGGGGCGGTGGAGTGCCTTCCTTGGCCTGTAATCCAGCCTTGTTAGCAGTGAAGCCCCGTACCTTGGGAGACCGAAACGTGTTGTCTTCAAAGAGCGGTTCTTCCTGACAGAAACACTTTCTGTCGCCACTCTGGCCGCTTTGTGTGTGAACCTACTCCAGTTAAAAGTCTCCTATCCACTGTGGCTCTGCAGCATCCTGGATGTTTGTGCTTCAAGGAGCCACAGCAGATAGAGGAATTAACTCTAAGCCACTGGGTGTTTTAGAGTGATTATGCTCAAATCAATGGGCGTCTTCAGGGCTGCCAGGAGTCGGACTCAGGGCTGCGTGGATCTGAGCTCCGGGGCATGTGGCAATCTGGCGCTTCACTTTCTTTGAAGTGATTTTGCTGGTGTATCTACCGCAGGCTGCAGGTTAGGTCACATTTTGTCTATTTGGTCTACGGTCGTTTTCAGTGCTTCAGAGCTATAGAGCATTGTGACAATTCCCTCTGATCCAGAAAAGCTGATTGGAGTCAAGGTTCATTTTAAGAAAGAAGGGACTTTATCCCAACAGGGCAGGCTGTGAGGCTGCCATTCCCCTCACAAAACAAGTCTGACTTTACCACAGCAACAATTTAATATTAAGGTGCATGTTAACCATTAACTAGTCGTTTATATTTGCTCTTTTTCATCATGACATATAAGCTATTAATATCCTCTGGAGACCCAGCAATGTATTTTTGTCTTCTTCCTTAAAATGTAGAATATATAAAGGATTCGTACACATTTTTTAAGGTCAAATTCAAGCACTTTTAAGGGTCACTTTAAAATTTTTCCAGTACAGCACCTTGTTGCTGGAGTCAAATCCATATCTACACAAATACATATACTCATGATTATTTTTGTCACTTTTTCCCCAATGATGTCCATTGCATTATGCTATAAACATCAAAAACTATGTTTCATAACAGCAAAAAGTTTAGAAATTAAAGGAGAACACAAAGTTTTATCTAAAAAAAAAGGGAAGCCACTTGGTGTTCTTCAGGCACACCCGCACCGAAACAAAGATAAAGATAAAAATGTTCCTGGAGTCGACCTGAGAACAGCTGCTAATTTTCTTTTTTGACCAAGTTTTATTTTTCAGAATCTCTGTAAGTAGCTTTGGCTTTCCATCTGACCTAGAGGAGTTAATATTGAAATAAATAAATAACAAATAAATCACAGAGTTAGAATTGCAAGCACTTAAAACTGAAATTAAAGCACTTTTCCGACCTTGAAAACACAACATTGAAATTCAAGCATTTTCAAGGATTTCAAGTACCTGTGCGAACCCTGTTTATATATATTTGGATTCATGTTTCAATGAGTGAAATCACTCATTTGAATGTAATCGTGGTTTTCTCCGTGATCAGTGGTGGATTGATCAACAGTTTAGGATGAAAAAGAGCTGAAATATTAAAAAACATACAGATTCAATACATGTGTGATCACTTTATATACAGAAAATGGGATTTAACTGTGATCAAGGGAGGTCATTGTTCTATCACTCAACAGAAATGTACAGAAACATAACAAAATAATATTAACATACTATAAAAATGCAATTCTAACAGTTCATCTGGCTTTTTTTTTTTAAAGTCAAATCAAGGGCTTACAAACCTTGACTTTTTACTTCAAAAAATAAATCTGTTGGAAAAAAGAACAAAATACAGAAAACTGAGGTCAGGAACACTCATCATGTATGGTGGATTTAGATATTTAATAAAAATATACTTTTATGTGTAGGAAATGTCACATAGCATATCCTTCCACAGCAACAACTTCTTTCATTTCACAGAAAGGTGAAGAATGCTTTAAAAAAAAAAGAAAACTACTGCAGAATCCAGATTTGGATCAGGATATGGACCATCTTATATACGGACTAAGATATTGTTGAGATCTACTTTGCATAAAATGTTCACGTCGAAGTGTGCAGCGGTTTTTGAGTTACAGGTGTGGAATGACAGGTGTGAGGTCCTTAGCTGATCCTGCAAATTCCTGTCAGCGAATTCACTGTGGCATTAAAAATAGCAGCAAACGTCACTAAAACTTACTGTAACACTCAGTTATATCGAAGCAAATCGAAGCATAGAGAGCTACTTACACACAGTGACTTCCATATATTTAGTCATTTTGGCCCCACAGTGGATCTGAAGTGAAGCAGTGAAGACGGGTGAAGCTTCAGGGTTTAAAGGGTTCATATTAATCTGAACCAACTTTTATTAGTCATTTATTTGTGGATTTGGACCCTAATAGTTCATACAGTTTGAATTGGAACCCTCCAGGTGCTGCAACGCTATCTTTAGATTCATTCCGGCAAAAATCCAGTGGATTTCTACAACCTGTTTTAATTTCTGCTTAATTTATTGCGTCTATAACTAGTTACGTCACGACATTTGCACATATAAGGTCCAGACTTCAGACCAACATTTCTCCGACTACGACATAATTGTTTGTCAGCAGCAGCGGTTGAAAAAACTGAAAATATGTCCAAAATTGGAACCCATTATCTAAAATGTTCAGTTGTTGGTTGAACAGGACAGAGCAGCACGGTCAACAACCTGGAGGGGGCGGGGCCTGAAGTGGCTCATTTGCATTTAAAGGGCCAGCACTCCAAACGACCTTTCTGGTGTCATTACTCAGAAATTGTGGAGTTGAATGAATGAAGAATTCACATCCAAGCAGAGCATTTACAGTTACCACACAGGGAAATGTTTTAAAATGTATAATTCCATTTTAAAAACACAAAAGTTCACTCCTTTAACAAAACTACTGCATTAATTGTTGAGGAATTACAACAATTTCGAAATTACATGTATGACACTGTCCAAACATAGAGTATATGGACCAGGCAGTTTTTTTTTTTTTTTTTTTTAATGTCTAAGTTCCTGTGAAAACACACTTAGGTGCTGTGTCCTAATGTTCTAATAATAGGGAAAAACCTGCACTGAAGTTGCACTGATGTTTTTAATCCTTGGACTGTTATGATTCAAGGTTCAAGGTGACTTTATTAATACCCGTAGGTAGATTTGTTGTGCAGTCTGGAGAGGGCACCTCAAACACAAAAAAACCTTCAAACCACAGGACACATAGAGGGGACAGATTAAAAACAGCACAGACAAAAAGACATGGACAGGTCCTCCCAGCAGCTCCCTGATCATGGTTAAAACAGACTAAAATGAACAAAAGTCATCAGATATCACTAAAAATGCCAATATATAGCCTATAAAAAGGAGGATAAAAACTTCATGAAATAATAATACGATATTATACAAGGGAAGGGTAAGTTACCTGCTATTAGAATATGTATATGTGACATAATATGAAACGCATGGTAGGTATGTAAAGACCATAACCCGCTCGGTTCAGTTCTGTAGCTGTGGTCGACTCCCTGGAGAAACACACACTGCAGCTGCTGTTAACTAAGACATCACCGAGGTCTCAAAGGTTTATTTGAACCCACCACAAAAACACTGCAGGGAGCACAAATATCCCCTGGCGACAAAGTGTAAAAAGAAATAAAGCGATCCACAAAGCAGTCCGACACTTTCAACACCCCCACCAGTTAACTGTTAGTAGCACTGAGGCAGAGCTTCGATGCTTTGGGGAGTACTGTCAGGGCTGCAGTGTCACAAAGACACCGGCTGCAAAGCTACAAGTGACCTTTATGACTGGACGGAACTAAAAGAGAAGGCGGAGGGGAAAGCAGGTGAAGCAACCCAGGCAGCAGAGTCCCTTCACTCTGCTCCGAAACTTCAAATCTAAAAACTATCAATTATAGAGAGAAAGCACAGAGAAAGAGATAAATAATGCTGCCGAGCTGCCTTGGCTGGGAGGTGCAGATAAGTGAATGTCTGAGTCTGAGAGAATGAGCACAGACCGGAGCTTCACAGGCTCACATGTTGAAATTGCATTTGTCACGGCAGGCTGTTGTTCTGCCAGGTTTGTTGAAAAGAATAGTAAATTACTACCTTTTATTTATAGACTCTTCTGTACCGTTTTGTTCGACAGCAGCACATTCCACTTCAGACATGCCCCATAATTATACAGAATATAGGAGTGTCGTAGGTTTTCCAGAGGGCACCTGAGCAAGATTTCCTCAGCTGTCAGGCCTATAAAAAGATATGAAACTGTGAATTCAGTGGTTGATTTATTATTTTTTTTTCATGTTTTTTTTGTGTGTGTGTGTCTTGCAGGACCTGTACAGGAAAGACTGCAACCTGGCAGCTCAGCTGCTGCAGTGCTCCAAGTCTCACTACAGAGCACACAAGATGTCTGAGGTGAGCCCCCCCCAACACTGCTGCTACAGCTGCATCCAGGTACTAAACAGAGTCAGGCTGCAAAAAAGAAGTGCACCAAAAAATATAACACACACAATAAGTAAGTAAGTAAAGTTTATTTATAAGCGCTTTTCACAGATAAAAATCACAAAGTGCTGTACATAAAACGGGTCCAATAAAACAACATGAGAATAATTTCCTAAAATAACTAAAAGGATAAATCCATCAACCAAAAGCTTTGCTAAATAACGTCTTGAGTTGCTTTTTAAAAGAATCCACAGAGTAATAATCAAATATGGTCTAAATTATGACCAAAAGGACTATAGTGACTTTACTGGAGGATAATTGTGAAACAAGAAAAAAATGTGTACATCAGTGTAGCTCCTATTTGAGAGTCTTAAATGTCCTAAAGGTCTTGTTGCTACAGGTTATGTGACCAGTTTCCTTACAAATACTAACATAATGTACAAAAAAATACATGCTTTTGCAAAATGAAGCCATAACATTTATATCATAATCAGTCATTATCATTTCAATCCTTTTATCGGTCCAATTTGGAACCTACAGTTGAGGAATAGTCCCATTTCCACATTAAATATCTCACCAAGTTGATAGGACCAATATTATGGGAGCTATTAGTAATTTTTTTTAATACAATAGCCTTATAATGATGTTGCTCGGTTGACCAGAAGCGCAGTACCACGCTGCATGATGGGAAATGAAGTTAAAAACAGGAACAACACATTTACTAACTTCAATCCTTAGGTATCAGTATTAATATGACCCATGGTTCCCCACGGGCCAACGCACTAGTAGTTTATAAAACACTCAGTATTTACAATATATACAAGAAAATAAGAGAGAAGATCAAGTGTTGCACATGAGAGTTGGCCAATCAGTAGAAAAAGATGGGGTAAGGGGGCGGGGCTATATAAGATGAACTTCATCCCGCTACTTTTCAAGTTTTTTTTTTTTCTTTTTTGATGTTTGTCCTTGTTTTTGGCTTTAAATGTTGATATTCAAAATAAAACAAAGTTGAGTGTGTATTAAATAAACATAAAAAAACAACCAAACAAAAATGCGATCCAAGTCACATAAGGATATCCTAATCTAATACTAATCCCCTAAGGCACTGCTGAGGTGCATGTGTCTGCTACTTATTTTATGTTGTTAGATAAGTAAACAAGAAATTACAGTAAGTAAATAAGTACATTTTTGTATAAACCATTTAATGTTGAGTAAAATGTGTAAAAACTGGAGTGGACGTTTTATTTCCACGTTTGATTTTTTTTTTTCAATAATATATTTATTTAGATTTTTACAGGTTATATATGCAAAATACAACCATAAAAACAGTCAAACAAATGTATGAAAAGGCACATTCAAAATCAGTGCTTGAATCCATGAGAGTCCTTCCAGATGATTCAACGTTTGATTTATTAATTTGTACGGATAAAAGATTTAGAAGCTAAATGCCTCTCATTACATCAAAGAACTTCATTACCCATAATTCCACAGAAAGTTAAGTTTCTCATCCACAACCTTTTCATTAAGTCTGTGATTTAACTCAAAGCAGCCACTGTCTCATCTTGTCATTGTAAGAAGTAGTTAAAGTAATATGAACAAGCACAGGTTTGGAAATCTAATTTACATTCACGACATGCAACAACAACAACACATAACTGAATAAATATACATGTAATATACATACATTTAAATATTAATATAACATATGGCCTCAGGTGAAGCTTTTGTAAAATGCTGTTTGGTATCAGTGAACTCAGGCAAATCTATGTGTATTATTCCTTTAATGGATGAGGTTCCCTGTGTTGCTGAAGATTAAAAACCTGGGTGAGTGTTTGGCATTTTCTGTCAGACTGATGACGGCCTGCTGCTTTAAGTGCCATCTGCCTGCATCCTGCCTGTGCATAACGAAGGAATGAATGGATGAATGAGTAAATCAATTAACGAAAAACCACTCGGTTCATCAACAGTTATATATATCCTCTAATATGCTGCTTTGGCAAAAATTACAGAGCTAGACGTATATAAAAAGGAGGAGAGAACAGCAAAAGGCTCAGTTTTACATTTGACAAATTACGTTACGTTTTGAAGAGGAAGGTGTGTTTTTAGTTGCACTTACAGCAACAGATACTAATGACCTGGTAACAGCAGGGTAGAACAGTTTTATAATATAGAAATAATCATGACGTAAGCTTATATAAATACTAAAGGACTGAGTAGGTGAAGCCTGGTGTTAACACTGGGTTTATCTCAATTATATGAACCTGAAATTAATGTGACAAATGAGGTCAAAAACAGAGGACGGTAGATGGGAAACACATGGAAAAATGGAAATGAAGTCAAACTACTGATCGTGGTAACAACATGGTACTGTCCCTCTATCAATAAAATGATGAAAAAGCTGTAAAATGGTTAAATAATGATAGTATGTTGACATTTTCACAATTGCTTGAGCTTTAATAAAAATCCTTATCTATATCTGCAGTACTGTAAATTGTTTGTACATGGGCGCTTCTATGAAAGTGGGTACATTTTGGTACCTGGCACTGCTGAAATTTAGACACTTTTCCCCCAGGATGTACCTAATGATGACCTCAGATAAATACAAAAAAACAAAACAAAAAAAATTATACTACTGAGCCATCCCAAAATTAATGAATTTTTCATAAAATATCAGGGTCAAAAATTGGACCAAAATTGGGCCCCCATGTCCTGTTTTTAGGGACCAGTTTCATAGAAGCCCCCACATGCTACAGCTACTTCAAAGTATTCAGAATTACCATATTATGATGCAGATTATTACCCTATTTGTTATAGACGTCCACTTTTGTTTCCATACTGTACAAATTATATGTACAGTGTAATGCTGTGGTATATTTTAGGATCAGTGCAATAACATAGTAATAATAATAATAATATTCAGAGCTAAAAAAAAAGCCCCTTTTCTATTTCACTTCATGTTAATACCAACCTGATTAGTTTGATAACTATCATACATGATATGAATTAAACCGTGTAGGGCCTGTGTGTGAGCTTCCATGAGGTTTGTGTTGGAGTCTGTTGTGTTGTGAACTGGTTGTTTTGTTGATTTTTAGCCAGCTCCATAGAGAGGTGAAGTCCTTTGAGTTCACTGTGCCCCGTGGGACCTAGTTTTTGAAAAATATAAATGGCGGTCGATGGTGAGAGACAAATAATTATCTGATCCTGTTTGATTTGTGCCACTATTTACACTTACACTGTTCTGTCAGTTTAAAAGATTATAATGCAAACTGATAAAGTGGCGACTGGTAAATATAGTAAAGCAACATCTTGTTTTGGGTGAAATGATTCAGTGGACTGTGTGTGTTGTCCTACGTCAGTGTTTCTCAATCTTATTTTGAACAAAGGCCTGTTAACAGTATCATGAGCCTCCTGCCCCCGAGTCCACAAAAAATTTGGGATGGGGGGGGGATTTATCTAAAAGTAATGTGACAAACCTGTATGTGGTGTTGATAAAGCACCCCCACCCCATAATTTCCCACCTGCCACACCGGGGTGTGTGTGCCTGCTTTAAATCAATGAGTGAGATGTTTTTAGATTTCCTATGCTTTTTTTTTTTTTTACCAGATTTTAATTTGTCTTTGTTTTAATGATGGTTGTATTGTGTTCTTAGCCCATTTTGCACCCTGTTTATTACTGTTTTACTCATTTATTCCCTTGTTTTATGATTTGTGTACAGCACTTTGGCCAGCTGTAAAGTTCTTAAAGTGCAACCAAAACCGCTACGTTGGCATATTTCACCATGTTCTTTGAGAGGAAGTTGAAAAAGTATTAAAAGTGGTGAGAATCGTGACACTTCTGGTCATGTTGACGCTGCAGAGACAGATTCAACTAGTCTGAGCAGCATGTGGGGAGTGAAATTACATCAATGTGTAATCTGGATATTTTCGTGTTTTCACCGTCTGATCGTTCCACAGTTTTACCACAAACGGAAACTTACTTGACTTGTAAAAACATCTTCTAAACTGACAAACATATGTGTAAATGATGCATGATCCAAACAGAATTTAAAAAAAAAAAAAACAAAAACACTTCTCTCTTGCCTTCGACTGCAATAACATTTTTTTTTCCTGAAATAATGTCATAACGGGAACACCTTAAAGGAACAAGACTTCACCTCTTTGTTTCTAAGCTAACTGTTGCTAATGCTAGAAAACAGAGGCACTGAGGTACACATTTATGAACATAAGGGCGTCACTTAAACATCAGACCATTATCCTCTACACTGGAATGTTTGTTCAGGCTGTTATCATGGATCTTGGCAAAAGAGACAATTGTCAGGTTAAAAAAGGGATAACCTAACATCACAGTCCAACATAAACTTTTTAAAAATTTTTTTGTAGTTCTGTTTTTTCTTGTTTTGTATTTTGTTTGTGTTTGAAATAAACTAAACAGAAACTTTATCCAAGCCCATTAAAAATCTTACTCATTGACCCTTTCGTTCCCTCTTATTATCCTACTGTAACTGTGTCGATACCAAGTATTTTAATAAAATTTACTCCCCTTTTATAAAGCCAGTCTCACTTTTTAAAAGGTTATAAAACATAGACGTGCGAAGGCTATTCTAAAATTATATCCAACAAATAACTTCCAAATTGATTCAATGAACTGCAAAATGTTCAGCGTCAATTCTGTAATAAGCCACTTATTTCAATAAATGGAAGAAGACCTGTAGATGCTGTCACGTGGATGAACAACGCAGAACTATGTGACTGTTAATTAAGATGTGTCTCCGATAGCAGCTAATGCTGAGCTAGCGCACTCGGAGCACACACTGTACATTATCTCCAGCCTCACCTACTTTCCATCTCTATTCCCTCTGGGAGAAGCAGCAGCCGCTAAAAATAGCCCCAACTTAAAAATGCAGGTTATTTTATGCCGATGCCAGCTTCTATTTCTTAACAAAGCCAAGTCGGTATTTTATCTTTTTTTTCTCTCTAGTCCCAGCTGGAGACCCAGAGCATTGGTTTAATTTGAATCTAAGCCAGTCCCTGTGGAACTGATATGTGTTTGATGGTAGACAGAAGAAAGAGAGACTGATAAAACGACTGAGAGAGCGAATGAGGGCTTTTTGGTTGAGACGACAGTGGAACAAGAGAAAGATGAAAGTAAAAGAGGGAGTTTGGTAGGAGCGGCTCCTACTGACCCGGACCAGCTTTAATGGGCAAAAAGAACCGGTCTGTAATTGACAAGAAGAGTTTTCTCAAACGTACAGCAACACGTGCCTGTATTTGTATTAAACTGGAAAAAAAAGGACATTAAAGCATGACCAGAAACATCTAACTTAGGAGTGGGCGATACAGCGAAAATATCAAATCACGATTTCAAGAAAATAAAACCACAATCTCAATTTTATCTCGATTCTTTCTTTGATCTTTAAGCCTAATTTGCGTCTTTTGCAGGTAAAAAGTCGCTGCTTCCGTTCCCTCTTTCCACCGTTTGCTACTCTTCTCATACAGAGTACCTTTGCTAAATGCTTGTGTTTCAGTTGTTTGCTTTTGTTTAACGCTACCTGTTGTCTCTGACTGCGAAGTGGCTGGTTTTCTAGTTCACTTTGGCTCATACTGTTTGGGATGCCGTCTCTACAGGTGACTGGACAGGTTCAAACTGTTGCCATCCTACGAGCGAACCGTGTCTGTGCAAACTTTGCAAATTACAAGACTGGTCTCATGAAATCACGTTGTATGTCACACCAGTTCTTATGGCATTTGGCGTGCTATATGTACGCATTTTCATCCTTTCATGTGTTATTCAACGCCATGTGATCACGTGTCAATTTATGCCAAGATCTCCAGTTCACATAACCCTTAACCCTAACCCCCAGTGTGTGGTATTTGATGTGAACAGAACAGAACAGAAAGCTTATAATGCGTACAGATAATATACTTAGGCGATTTCATGATATCCCGTTGCAAATTACTGTTGTTTGTGTTTTGTCGTTTCGGAAAAAGTCAAACTACTTCCATACGATGGAAGTGGAGTTCTTTTTAGGGAAGCAACTTGTTTGTTTTGCTGTCAGCCATGACTCCCGCTACACAACGTGAAATCTACGAGACGTGGACCAATGTGATGCGTTTGTGCGTCGCCGCTGAATACTCTGCAGGGTTCCCGCGGGATCTTAAAAGTCTTGAATTTACAAATCTGCCTTTAATATCTCAAAAAAGTCTTTAAAGGTATTAAAGTTGATATGGTGGGTGTTAAGTTATGTTTCCATAGACTGTACTGTGTTTAAATGTGTCTGTTAAACATCCGAGCTGCAAAAACAGTAATGTTAGTTGACTTAGTTCCACCAGTTCCAACCCAACAATTGATACTGAAATTAGGAACCAGTTATCGGTAACTTTGCAGCCCCCGGTGAGAAATGACTTGGAGCGGTGGGAATCAGGTCGTTGGAGTAAATAAATACATTTTCCTAAATTCTACGAGGCATGAATTTTTGCTAGTATGGCCATGAAATGGGCATTAAATTCTGTTCTAGGGCTCATATTTATCTAAACCCACTTTTATTAGTCTGTGGTTCATTTATTTGTGTATTTGGACCCTAATAGTTCAT